>JAQFXT010000026.1:0-165436 GCA_034683725.1 Strigamia crassipes | reverse complement strand
TTTCTCTCAATGATTCCTCTAACTCATTTAGCATGGGCGCCATTATGAGTGCGCAGTCCATCTAATATATGTCTATGGTATATCCAAACATACACTGAACTCTCTAGACACGCATCCATTTGGGATCGTCTAATATCCGGCAATGCTAAAAAAAATTTTTTTTTAGACCGGACACTTATGGTGGACGCACCTATGTCCGGTCTCTAGAGAGAGAGAGAGTTCGCTGCACCTTAAACGAGTATCGTACATCTCAAAACAAGTCTAAAACATGAATCGAGTCACGTTTCAGTTTCACTCAACACCGGTAGCTGAAACGACCACATGGACAGAATTGACGGCATAACATTGGACTCGATTAAACATGACACTCGAGACACGAATGTTTTGGAATGCAGCGTACTGCTGAAATGTAAAATAAAGCATCTGCCGTAAAAACTTGTAGTGGTGTGGTTGTCAGGACCATCAGTGCTGAAATAATCTCTACTTCGTGGTTAGGGAGAGGGAGACTCCGCAATGCAAAACATTCAAACAAACATCTTCAAACGTAAACTTGTTTCTCATCCTTGGCTGATTTAAGGTACTGTTACCATGGCAAGAGCATCTACCACTCACCGTTATGTGGTTCCCCTCGTAGTCGGTCCTTGCTGGCCTTACGCACACAGAATATTTAAACTAGCCTAACATTTGAACTTTGTTCTGAAAATTGGTGCGAATGCATAGAGCCCAATATTATCTGGTTTAAAAACAACAAAAAAGTATTTGTTGCTTTTACGTTTGCGTAGAAAGGGATCCGTCAGTGCGCGGACTATAGGTTGGCGCGAACAAGGTACAATGTACACGGCACTGGCTTCAGTGTTTGACTATGTGAAGTTGAACGAGCAATCTGTTTGGATACAAACACAATAGGTGCATTCAAAGTTTCTGTTTTTACTGTTTTTGGTGTTTTTATAAAGTGAATGGACATCGAAACAACAGTTAACCATCACTACAAACCGCAACCAGTGGAGTGGTGTTTAAAGTGGTTTATGTTGTGTTTTGGTGGGCAGAATTCATTATTTTGACGGTCATTATTTCGACAACATTTATTGCCTATTAATATAATTAATATTTTACATCATAACTTTATAAAATATCCAATTTTCGAAGTTCGCTAATCGTGTTCTAAAATAATCCTCCAATCAGTTTTCGTATTGTTTTTGCTGTTTATAGAAACACCAAAAACCACAGAAACAGAAACTTGAAATGCACCAAATGTCGTAACGATTAAAATTTCCATTGTGAGGTGATGCAAAGCGAAGAAGTTGTGGATGACTTGAATTCGGATGCATAAAACAATTTCCCAATGTCCTTTTTAACCGAGATTGACATATTTGTTTATTAAATGTTACATTCGAGATAAGAAAGGAAAAGTTGAGAGCAAATTTCTCATATTTGACGATTCCATCAAGTGATTAAACGCCACCTGCAGGTAAAAACCACCAGTGAACCGGAAATAGGTTTGGAGGATGGAGATAAGATTTGGCCTTTCACATTTTAGGAGGTCCTGGTCGAGTTTGTGTGAGAGTGGAATTGATCAGATTGTGGCACTGGTTTCTTTTTCTTTGTGTCCACTCTTGCTTCTGCGGATTGGTTTCTTTTTTTTTTTTTCTTCTTCATCTTTTTACACTCAAGAAAATCGAATTTCGTAGAAAAAAAAAAAAAAAAAAAGTTTAGAAAGTTTAAAATTAGCTTAAAAAAAAAAACTGATGCCATTTATTTTCTTTTTTCAGGCCATTCAAGCAATACAAAATTACGATAATGGCAGTACGGGCCAATTATCAGCCATTACAGTGTTTCTACTATTTGCCGGAAATTTGGCACGGATTTTCACTTCCGTTCAAGAAACGGGCGATTACCTCGTAGTGATAACATACAGCAGCGGAGCAATAGCCAACGGTGTCATCGCGGCGCAGATGGTGTATTATTGGCGTCGACAACCGCGGCGCCAATCGCGGCGCCAATCGGCCCTAAAGAAGGACTAGAAACTTAGTGAATTTTTATTAATAGGAAGAAAAGAACAAGGTGATTCCCATTTAGTATACAATTATGCAATTATTATTTCATTTTTTATTTTTGAATTTAATTATAATTATAATAAATAATAATAATTATTATTATTATTATTATTTTCTATAAAATAAATTGAGGAAATTAATTATTCGCAAAAGATGTTTGTTTCTTTGACAATTATGTGGGTTTGCCGTTGCCATGGCAACGTTTAAATCCCTCGGTAATGGCTTCTCGAGTGTTTACTCGTGTTTAGGAAAAATAGAAGCAAAAAAAAAAAATGGTGTTACGGTCTCTATGCAACGAATAAATGGATTAGATGTAAATTTTTTTTTATTTTTTTATTTGTAAACAATGAAGTTGTAGAAAGTTTTTTTTTTTTAAGTTGCGAATAATTGAATTAATTAAATTGTTGCGCTGCCATTTTATCGGAGCAAAAATGGCCGCGCCGTTTGTGATGCATTCGACCAATTGATCGATGGAGGTCGCTGTTTGGCCTCGTTAATAGACCGTGACCAACAAGACGGCCCCAGGGCACCGTAATCAAGGGCCCGATCAGCTATCAAAGGGCGTTAATGGCGCCAAAAAAAAAACTCCCTTCATCTCCACGACCCCTCCTCATATTTCCCCCGCCAACAACCAGATGACTTTTTGATTTGCGGCCGCACTGATTGGAGGATTATTTTTTAAAGTGAATTCGCCACACGGGGACACGGGGACCCTCGGGGATTAAGGCAGCAAATCCGCGCGTCGAAAAAAAGCGTTTTCATGCAGCTGAATCAACAATAACATTTACATTTTTGTTTTGATTAAACAAATGGATTTTTTTTTTTGGACGGACGCGCGTCGTTTTTCAAGCGGCCTAGGGATGACTTGCACCGGCCAATGAAATCAAGTTTCGGCCAAAAATTTTTTTTTTTAGAAAATTATTAAAATTTTAATTTTTTTAAATTTTTTTGGTTTTGGGGTCTTCTGGGAAACGTTTTAAACGCAGGGGTCAAGTGCATATGAAATTACAACTGTTAGACGATTAGCGAATCAATACGGTTTGTTTGATGACCAAACATGGAGGTGTTGGAGAGGGGGGTGTTGGTAAGTGTCCACCTTCCCCCTATGAGAAACAATTGAGCAAATCAATTGATTTATTGGCCTTCTGGAATTTTTCCCACGCTCTCTATTGACTTGAGAGAGAAACTCGAGGCTTGGAGACCAGTTTGTGCTAAAAGGAGGCTAGTTTGGTGCATTGTTGGGGCATTATGGGTAATGATGGTAATGATTGGCCGCTGGAATTGTTTTAATGAGGTTTTTTTTTTTTTTTTTCTTGTAGATAATTTTTTTTTTATGTTTTTATGCATTGTGATTAGAGTTGGGATTTATATTTGCAGCATTTATGAGGCACTTTGAGGGGCAAGTTGGGTCAAGTTGTGAAAATTTTATGATTAACTTTGCGTGCACAGACTGGAATGAAATATTCAAATGGACGCACATATTTGTTTATTTTTTTTTTATGTCATACACGGTATACACCTTTTCTCGGATTTCAGACACGTGATTATAGTTGTAGGAAAAGTCTCACAAAGAAAATAATAAATTTTAGTATTTTATTATTATTTTTTTAATTTATAAGATAACTGAGAAAAGCCTCGCGTTGTATCCGTCTACTACTCTTAAGTAGTTCAGCGGCTTGTTTATGTAGTCCAGGGGTCCCTGAAATACGGGAGGTAAGAAAAATTTCGGATTTTTAATTGTTCGTTGGGAATCCCTAGTGAAGCGTTTTTGAGGCGTTGCAGGTTGTGTTTCATCGATGTCGTCACAAGCGATTTAAGTAAATACATATTTCTCATTTTATCCCACTTTTACAAACCCCCAAATTCCTTTTTATATATATTAATTTCGAAATATATGTTTTGACAGCTGCGAAACTACAATCTAGACGCATTATTGACATGAATATTTGATGCATTTCGTGAAAACCCAACGATCTATACAGAAAAATGCACTTTGAAATTTATTATTCCAGAAACCCAAAGTGAAATTGAGTAAAAATAAGTAAAAAATAAGTAAAAACGCAGTAAAAGTTGATTTTTTAAAAAAAAAAACTTCTAATTCCCACCTAATCCTAACGTCGCATGTTGACACTCATAAGCTTAGATTTAAGTGCAAACACGTAACTCACCGAGAGAGAGAGAGAGAGATGCGAGAGAGATGCGAGGAGATAATTCGAGCCATTTAACCATGATGCGGGTTGATGCTCGGATAAAATTGATGCATCATTTCCCCTTTAAATCGCGGGCGCATCTCGCGTCATAAATTCCTCTATCATCCTCATCCTTCGCGCTGCTCGTTTTTGCCCCGCGGGAGGTTTTGTGGATGACTCGGCACAAGGGGGCGGGCTGGCGTCTGTCATGCGTCCTCTCATTAATTACTTGCTACCTGTTCTCGGGTCCAGCTGTCTCCCCCGCGTCGCGTTCACACCTGCGAGAAGTCGGCCTCATCCATCAGACAGGTGAGAGGGGAGGGTGGAAGGGGTCGGGGGTGACAGGTGCCATGATGGATGGGTCAGCACCCGATTAATGAGCCCAGACCCCCGGCAAGACGGGTCGTGGCCACGCCCCTAGGTGAAAACTGACTCCACTCGAGCTTGCATCTTTAACCCTAATCTCCATTGGATAACGTGGGAAAATAAATCAAATGTGTTTTAAATCAAATAAAAATGGCCAAGCTGGCGAAAGCTGCTTTTCATTTTCTTAATTAATTTCTTTTAATTTTTTTTTTATTTTATTTTCATTTTTTTTTTTTTTTTTTTTTTTTTCGTTTTGCACGTGGTTTTTGGGGTCTGTTTACTTCTGGTTTATTTATTTCTTGTCGTGACGTCACGAATCGCGATGATTTCTGCGGTCGAGTGGAGTTTCGCCATTAGTTGGGATTAAACCTGCAAAGGGAATAAATCAAAAATAGAAATAAATTGAGAAATCAGTGAATTTTTTATTTTTTATTTTTATTTTTATAAAATATAAATTACCAAAACCAAACAAGTTTGTCCTTGAAATAAATTACAGCCATCTCGGTTTACATTGACCTCGTCAGGTGACCCTATCATCTGACCCCGCCCCATGTAATGGCGGCTACCGTGTACTGACCTTTTATTGACAGCAAAGGGCCAAGGCTCATACTTCACCCCATGGGACCCCGAAACAAAATACGACCCTCATTTCGCTTTAACCCTTACCCCCTCCTAAGAAAAGCCCACAAATTTCAATTGTTGACGCCATTAAAATCGACACCCGTCGCCATTTTCGCACATTAATAGGTAAATAGGCCTAACTAAAAATAAAGAAAAGTTGGGAAAATGGTAAATAAAATTCAATATTAACGAGTAAAACGTAGTTTTTACGTTCGTAAACGGTTTAAAACGACTTAAAACGAATTTTTCAGGGATCTTTGGAGGTCTTGAGGCACACCTGGTTGTTCCGCCTGGGGTTATTTGGCTCTTTTGTCGTACCTGGAACTTGGGGACATCGGTTTTTACACCTCTGCACTTTTAACGACGCTCTTTAAAAGGGGAGGACGGGAGAAAAAGGGCGTTGGAAATTTCCCGGAAGACAGCAGGGGGTCGGGTATTTTTTTTTTTTTTTCCTTTTCGGTTTCGAATGACGTGACGTAAACGTTTCCGGTCGTCATTGATTTCCATTTGCAATTCAGTCATTCCCAATACGATGTGTGTGTGTGTGTGTGTGATTAGGTTTGAGGTGTTGTTTTTCACGCCTCCGCCCACGCAATCTGCAGTCTGCTCAGCTCTGGACAAGTCCATTTGCGCTGTCACTCAAAACCGCCATGTTTTATTTAGCGGCTATTTAGTGGCGTCCTCCCGTGGCATTTCGTCGCAAACAAACTTTACATATTTATTTATGTATTTATTATCATTTGTTTCGTTTACTTATTAAATATTAAACAGAAATGACTGCATTAACTGGGAAACGCTGCCCCCTGTGCTTCCCTGCTTCGAATTTGTTTGCACATGGAATTCAAGCGCGTCAAACTGAAGATTTGAAGACATTTGATAAAATTTGATGATGTTTTGTTGAAATATGATGATATTGTGTTGAAATTTGATGAATTTGATGAAATTTGATGAAATTTGATGAAATTTCAATAAAATTTGGTGAAATTTGATGAAATTTAATGAAATTTGATGAAATTTCAATGAAATTTGATGATATTTCAATGAAATTTGATAAAATTTGATGAAATTTAATGAAATTTGATGAAATTTTAATGAAATTTGATGATATTTCAATGAAATTTGATGATATTTCAATGAAATTTGAAGTTATTTCAATGAAATTTGATAAAATTTGATGATATTTTGGTGAAATTTGATGAAATTTTGATGAAATTTTGATGAAATTTGATGAAATTTCATAAAATTAAATTAAATGTTGATGACAAAATGAATGGAATTTTATTTGAAACGAACTATTTCGGGTTGGTCAATAAACCAGACACAACTCCGTCGAAAAACGAGTCCCGTTATTAAATGCTTATTAGGAGCAACGAGGTGGCAATTGGAGGTGAGCATCTCACTAAGTTTGTCTAAATTAAGAACCCGAGTAAAAAATGGCGGTGGTTCTTTTGAGTTTTGCACCTGTGGTTTCCTTCGTGGCACCCCCTCACTTGGTGTAACAAATGATTTGAAAGCGTGAAGGAATGCCATGAGAAATGTCGACGTCATGCCACAAACCAGAAAGAAGAAAATAAGAAAATGCGAGGGGATCACCAGGTGACACGACGCTATGGAATGTTTGGGGTGAGGTAACTGAGAACGCACCTGGGGGACGACCAATTGGGTAATCGAACCGGACCTCCGTCAAAAAGGGATCCGATTTTTTAAATTTATTTTTGGGAGCGCAAACAATTGAAATATAAGCGTCCACTAGGTTAGTACGTCCGCATCCGGTCAGCGAAATGTGTGGTATCGATCGAGGTCATCTAAATAGCCCTGACTGACCATTGCCCATCGGTCGATCAAAGGTCGTGATCGGGATGAATGAAGCGAGATAAACGAGTAAAGGAACAAAAAAAAAATCACGAGCTCGAAATCGATTAATGATTTAATTGATTAAAATCGAATAAAAAAAATCGATTTTTTTTAAAATGTAGGCTAATTTGTTATTAAATGCGTCAAAAGTGCCTGATGTGGATTTAATTGCGGTTGGCGCTATTTATAGACTAACACTGTCATGTATTCATGAGCACATTGAAAGAAAGGTGCCTGGTGGGAGGCGGATGTTCACCTCTCATCAATAGTCAACGAGTTTGGTCGGGGGGAAAAAAAAATTAATAAATTTATTTGATGGTTTAGATGTGTAAGTAATATACGAGTGTTGTAATAAAAGGGGCGCGCGGAGGAAATGTGTTTGTGAGTAATTTGATTTAAGCACGTGGGTTTTGTGAACGGAAGAAGCGCTTCCTATGCCGTGCGCAGATGAGGCATTTGCCGGGCGGAGTCCCGTGCAGCGCCGGCATACGGGAAATGTCGTGCCACTACCAGAGCGAATCTCCCTCCGTCGGTGTGGGCGACTTTGTCCGTTTCCCGGATGTTTTATTCAATAGTTGTGTGGTATATGGAGCTTAATAATTTCGGAAAAAAAATTATTATTTTTTTTTTTTGAAAATAAAAAAATTTATTTTTTATTTTTTATTTTTTTTTTTTTGTTAAATAAGTTTTCTTATTAGTCAAGCATTTCTTTATGTACCTTCGAACCGGAAGTGACGCGGGAAAGGGTTGATAAGAGTTATGGGGAAAATAAATGTTTCAAATTTGGAAAAAACGGAAAAATAATTTTTTTTTTTTTCATTCTTTCTTGGAGAATTACCATCGGTGAATAGAAAAGGACCCCTTTTCCTTTGTCCTCGGTATCAGGAACGCGCGCGTATAGACGCCTGCCTGCGTGCTTACTTCCGGTTTGTAAATGAAAGGAGATATCACCTAACATGGAACGCGCATTGTTGAAGGGGAACACAATTTAATTAATTTGTTGGGAGTAAAGAAATGGGGAAAAGAGCCGTTTGCTACTTCCAAATAATTTCTTGCACTTTTTGGATTATAGTTGACTTTGAAAAGTTTTACAAACGAAAATCGAATTTAAATTTTCAATTGATTTTTTTTATTTTTATTTTTTTTTTCAACGTTAAAAAAAAAAATTAAAGGAAAAAAATTCCACGTGTTTTAGCACTTGGCACGTAAGAGCAAACTGTCCAACTCAAGATGCTTTCCCCCACCCCCCTCTACAGCCACAAATATTGACCAAAATGGAGAGCGAGGAAAGGGACAAACACAAATCTCATCGAGTGTGTGCTCTTCACACCTGGGCAGGTGAAAATATCGAGGGTGGAACGTGAAACGACCCCCGTAAAAAAAAAAAAAAAAAAAAAAAAAAAAAAAAAAAAAAAAAAAAAAAAAAAAAAAAAAAAGCGCCTCAGCCAGGAAAATCGTTTCAGTCTCTGAGCTCCCAATTTGTAATTGAGAGCTAAAGCGGAAATACACAGGACCGGGTAAAACTAGGGGGTAAAAATACGAGGAAAGGAAAGGTGTGAGTGATCAAAATATTTGAATGGTGTGTTCCAATACAAGTCCACAGTATCAAGTGGTAATGTTGACAATCTCTTGTACTGAGGGCTAGCCAAGGAAGCTAACAGTGTCTTCTGTTCACGCCGTTTGTATTAATAAGTAAGAGTAGAATCATCCCATTCCAGATCGCGCTCCTTCACTTTTTCCGTTTCGTCTTCCGAACTTTCGATGTCATCGTGAAAACTGCTATTGTCGTCCGAGCTGTCGCTATCATCGTCGTTCACGGGTTGTGCGCCCTTTTCTTCCTCGCCAATTTGCTACATTTCCACAAAACAAACATTAAATTATTGTCATTTTGTTTTTATTTTGCACTCACGTCCATGGGATTGACTATTATGGTCAGCGAAGAGTCGTCCCACGCCATTTCATCATCCTCCCTCGTTTCTTGCGAACGTTGTTGCGCAGCGCGTATACGGATGACGCCCAACACGATCATAAATACCAAAAATCCAACGCACACGACGATTATAATCGTGACACTGTGGCCTAAACGAATACAAATTGCCAATCGTTAGTAAAAATCATTTCAACTGTAAATTGGCTAAGAAAAAGGGGGTCGACAATCTACACTCGTGTTTAAAAAGACAAAAAAAAAGAAAAGAAAAAGAAAACCATCAGTGACAAGTGCATGCGCAGCTGCTCCCATTCCCCGCGAGAAAACAGAGTGCGTCGGGTTCAAACACACACTCGGGTTTGCATGCGGCTAACTATCGATTATCAACCTAAATCGACCGAAATTTCACCCCACTTGCTAAAAGTGATGAACGACGCATGCGCCACTCAAAAGTCGACATCATGCACCGAACTCACCAACTGCACTGACCACCACTGCGCTAGTGCTTCCGGAGTAAAGACCTTAATAGAATCGACAGAAATGAAGGTAAATCGCTAAATAGAAGAAACAAAAAAAACACTACACGCCCACGATGCATATTCACAACCTCGACTCTCCACTAGGTGCAGTTAACAGTTAAAACACGACAACATCGACATTTCTCGTATTTCAACCACAGCTGCCTTCGTCTACAGACCAACTACTCACTCGCTGAACTGAGAGCGACAGTCTCGGAGGCATCGACGCTATTGCTTTCTAAGTACGTTGCTTCGTTTGTTTTGTGCTTTGGCGCCACGAATTCCACGTGATGTCTATTTGCTTGAAGATTCGCTGCCGGCGCTGGTTTGTCTGGTTTCGTTTCAGTTTGTGGATGAATCACTGCCAACTGTAAAAGTGCGTTTTTATTACATGTTTCAAATAATCTTTTGATTTTCATTTTTCGTACCGTCACTAAATATTCATTGCTGACAAAACGTCCATTCAGTTCTGAACAAACCAATTTGAAGGCACGATTCAGGTAATAGGCTGGGTTTCGGATGTGATATAATAATTGTCTCACGACTTGTTCGTAATTGAAAATCATGTCGGCACCTAAAACCAAAGTCATTTTGATCAGTTTTATTGTCAATTTAAGTGAATTAGAATTATTTACCAGACAGCACGACACCATCTTTGTTCTGTTTATAAATGATGCCGAGTTCACTGAGGTGGTGTTCGGGCAAAATAAAATATTCCAAATCGAGGTTGAGTGGTGGCAGAACCGAAACGGTGCACGAGTCCAGTTTGTATTCGCCTTAAAAGTGCAAAAGATCGATTAAACATGATCAAAATTAACCGAGTTCAAGAATTTACCAGTGCGACGTGTAGAAGTCTCATCTTTATCTCTGGATACAGAGATCGAAACTGATTCAAACACCTTAACCCCTTTCTTGCATTCTTCGTAATCACATGCTGCATTACTAGAACCGTTTATTGTGATTGTAGGTTGCTCAGGTTGCAATACCATTACGTAACTTTCTGTCAGAGGAACTTTTAAAGTCTTGCCATTTGAACATCTGAAATCGTGATACGCAAATAAATTAATTAATTAAATTAAATTAAATTAAAAATCAAATTGCATACAAAACTGAAGTGTAAAGACGCAAATTGCGTCTGCCTGGTGTAGGAAATTCCCTGGAATTGGTATACGCTACTTTTTGTACCAATGTTTCTAGGTTTGTTTTATTGTTTCCTTCGATGGCCACTTCAGTCAAATCGTTATTGTTCAATAGTTCCTAATTAAATGTTTTTTTTTTTAAATTAAAATAAAAAACTAAGAATAATAACAATAATTTTTAATTTACCATTCCAGGTTCGAGTAATTCCATGCCAGGTACTTCGAGGCTTTCTTTGCATTTGTGCAAACAAGCCAAAACTGATGGTTTCTCAGTTCGGCCCCTCAGAATTGCCAAACCGGCTAAAAATCCACCAAAGTGATGACCCATTCGACTTTCGCCACCGTGCCAACACGCTCCTACAACGAGTGTCGTATTTATGCCTTTCGCTTTATGTAGCGGCCAATCATCAATAATAGCTGGATTTTTCTTTTCAATGTGAAACTTCTGCCCATCGACGTATAAAGTAACCTAAAATTGTTTTTAAAATCAAAAACAATTACGATTGTGTGTTAAATAATTTATTTTATAATGTCAAACCTCTGGGAAATTGACATTGATAGCGTAGTGATGCCACTCATTGTCACAAACTTGACTCAATTTCCAACGCCATTCAGCAGGTTTAAATGTATTCATATTCTCCTCCGTGTAATCGCGTCTTATTAATAAAATTAATCGGCAATTGCGCACGAACACCGCGTAATGGGGTCGTCCCATTTCTTTCAAGCAAAAAAAATATAAATAAATATCCGCGAATTAAAAATAATAATAAATTTTACGGCTTACTATGATCATCAGCATTACAAATAATATATTCCCGAACGTGTGAATTATTTTCTGTATGCTGCCGATGCTTCATCCACGTGGAAATAGTAAAATTGTTGGGTAAATGATGTGGCAATGTAGAAGGTGGAATGACAACTGCATTTGTAACCCCATCAAATTCATAGATCTGATCACTTTCGTGACCGTCATCTGTAGGTAAACTTTTAGTCCACTCTGCTCCCAGGCCAGGAGTAGGCAATAAATCCACACTATCAACACTGGCCCCTAAAAAAGCAAAAAAAATAGGAGAAAATGCATGAAAAAAATAAATCAAAAAATGAAAATCTCGCTTAATGTCAAATTTATTTCTAATTATTTTTACCGCAGAGTTTTCTTTGTGATTCGACGGAATATGTGTCACGATCGCATCCTTTGCCTATGTGTTGTGTCGCCAAGGTCACTTTTGTGGAGACGTGTTCCACTTGACACGGGACATCGCACAAATCCAACTGAGATTCTGGAAATAGAACTTTTCTGCCGGATCCAGGCGTGTATTCGATTCTTTGAGGAATTCCTAGAAATATAAAAAAATATATATATATTCTAGTTTTTCATAGTAAAAAAAAAAAAAAAAAAAAATCTAAAATACCTTTCCAGCCTAAATGACAAACTCTGTTCACTTTAATCGTCACCATCACCGGTTTGGATCGTTTCATTCCACAATCATACGCGTATACTGACAAAATGTGATTGTGCGATTTTCCCCAATCTAACGCTTCGGTGTTTTTTATCTTGCCTAAAATTCAATGTAATTAATTTAAATGTTATTTTTTTATCAAGATGTTAATCATTTATATTTACCTTCCGAATCAATAACAAAAAGTTGATTAGGGTCAGAAAACTCGTATTTACACACATCACCGAACTTAGGCGTGCAGTCTTCATCCGTTGCTTTCACTTGTATTATTTCATCGTAAATGCGACCTTCATCTACTTGGACAACGTAAGACTGCTCTAAAAATTCAGGTTGATACTCATTGACATCGATCACAGACACGTGAACAGTGGCACTATAAAATAAAACAAAATGCATCAGTAATTCAGACACAGGAGCTGATAATCAGCTTACTTTTCTGAATAAACTCCATCGCAGCTGACAGCGGCAATGCTAAATTTATAATTTTTTCTTTTTTCGCAATTTACTTCTTTTTTAGCAATAAGTTCTGCCGTTCCCTTCGTCTTGTCCACAAGCCGCAACTGGAACGGAACTTCACCGTGGGGTTTATTTACGACGCGAAAACTGCATATTTCCGCTAAAAAATTAAAAATTAAAATTAAAAATTAATATTAAAAATTAAAATAATATTCGTATTTTCAATATCTGTACCTCCTATGGCACGAATTTTTGGAGTAACTTCTACTGTTAACTCATTTTCTTTAATGAGTCCGTGATATCCAACTTCGGGTTTCACTAAATCCAAATGTGGTACTGAAAGTAAATGGAAGAAAACACCATAATTTAAAAAAAGAAAGAAAAAAAAAAGAAGCAAAAAAAACCCTCCCACCAATTTTCTTTTTAAATGCGTGAAACCTACTATAATGCGATCAAAAATGTCAAGAATTGATCAATAATCCCATATTTAGACTCGAACGAGTTAAATACAGTCAAAACATATTTTTTAATTTTACAAAATATTACACCACGAGTGAAGCAATTCTAAACAACTGACATCAATATAATTGCAACGACTCATCAAATTCCACACTGGTGTGTGAAACGCGATACCCTTACGACGTGCAAAACAATTCAATTCCATAAACTAATCGATATTTCAAAAGCCAAATCAATAACCATCACATTTGTCTCAGCAAAAAAAATTACATATTAAAGATTAAAAGCAAAAATAGATTGACGACGCAGCAACAACGATTTGAACCCTCAAACCATCGACCTCATTTTTTAATATTATTTATCCTTTACCACATCATGAAACAAAATGTGATGAATGTATTGATTTGTAAAACACAAAAATAGCGAAAAACACACAAACTAATCGCAATCAACTAAAAATCCCCTCACGTTTCGTCATTTTCAGATAATAAAAATCATTTTTTCCATTTTTTTTTTAATAAAAAAATATCGATGTTGAAAAACAAGTCGATGTCGCGAAGATAAATCGAGTCGATTCCCATTTCTTCAGGTATTAAAATCGATATGTCGAAACCTTGGGTCTTGGTTGGCTGTTGTTGTTTCTCGGGGATTTGCGCTTCAAGTAAAAGGTGCTCGAAGCTATCGGCCACTTCAATTTTCCTTAAAAGGAAAAACACCGAGCAGCTGCATGGCTCATTCCCGCAAAGAAAAAATAAAGTGAAAAACACATAAAAAGAATAAAATTAGAGGAACAAGGAAGGGCCAAGCGTCGTTACGGAGCCCACACATTCATCATTCCTTTAATTAGTTTAAACATCTCGTAACTTGTCAAGAAAGCTTTTAATCTATTAAAAACAAAATTATTTTTCTACCAACTCAAGTTATTCTTACAACGATCAGTTCTGGCGATGTTGATCTAAGATTTTCACCTTATCATTTTCACCTGATAATGAACCCACCTCCCTCCTTAACAGTAAAGAAAACGATCGTACGCGGTACTAAAAAATCAAGAAAAATGGTCGGGTTCATTTTTTTAGCATTGCGTCGATGTAAATTATAATGCACAAGTGGTGAATTCAATATCGGGGCTTAAGAAATTAGCCAAGACGTTCCCCCGTCATTTTCACAACGTTATATCTCAACATGGCCGACACTCATCGTGCTACACAACAACACGCATTTACCTGGATTCTTTTCGGACACTATTCCACTAATCCACACAACTAGGAGTATCCAAATGTACGGCATTCTTGGCTGAGAACACATTCTCCGTTGCCGTGAGAAGGAAATAGATGAAAAAACACAAATGTGGTCTATCTTCTTCTCGCGGAGCGCACCTCACCCTAGCGTTGGCGAGTAAATTTCTTCGCTTATGGGATTGGTCAATGACGTTGTCAGTCATGTGACTCACTTACCGCCATATTGAAAATCGTAAATTCCTTAGGATGTTTGTTGTGCAGTTGGTCGGGAAACCACTTCTTATGTAACTCGCCTTTATCTTGAAATTAAGTGTTGCCAGCACAATAACTAGGAATTTAATACAAGGTTTTGTAGTGAAATCAAAATTATTTAATGATTACATAAAAGTACAAATTTATTAAATCCCAGCATTGAAAATGCTAATAAAAGAAATGTTAAAAGGTATAAAAACCGTAAAAACAAAGTTTTGATAATCATCTTTTATGTTTAATAGTAACTTGCTTTGCACATATACTGCAACAATATTTTTTGTTATAGCTATTATAAAATACAGAAATGCAAAAGAAAGAAACGAGAATTCATACGATATAAAAATATTGAATAAATACGGAATTGATTAGGTTTACGTCATCTCTAACCATGATTTACACACAAATTAATTCCACTCACTTTCTCCTCATTATAATGAGTTATATTTTTCCTAGCCAACAGAACAAATCTTTTGTTCATTTGTAACCATTGTAAACTAGACCCATTCCAATTGCAATATTTTTTTTCTTCTCTTAAACTAATTATTTTTCATATATAAATCAAAACAAAAATTCCATAACTAAATCACACATTGCTAAATCACCACATAAGAAAAAAATATTCGAGAGGAAAAAAAGAACAAAAAAAAAAAAAGAAAAAAACATAAACTAATGATAAAATAAAGAGAAAATGATTGGCCGTTGGTGAGATGATCCATTCGCTGACTCGTTGCCTTCTTAACGTAAAAGCTTCATGACAACAGTTCAATATTAGACATTCTACATGACTATTTCAAAACTTGTAGCATTTTTTCGATAACGCCTTTTTGTTCTATCAATTATAATAGCACACACTTCCTTCGTTTAACTGGTTCAGGTGGTTCAAGGGCTGCTAATATGGCCTCGTCAAAAACATTCTTTAATCCTTTCTGGAAAGAAATAAAACAAATAAAAGATTAAATATCTAAAACCTTTTGTTTCGTGCGTTGTATTCACCTGCGTTAAGGCAGAACATTCAACATATTTCACAGCACGCAATTCTTTAGCTAATTTTTCTCCTTGTTCAAATGTGATTGGTTTCTGCTTGTTTTTGGCTAACTTCTCAATGGTTCCTGCATCGTCTCGTAAATCAATCTGAGTCCCTACTAGCAAAAAGGGAGTTTTCTGGCAATGATGTGTTATTTCGGGCACCCACTAATTTTAAAATCGTAATAATAATAATAAAAATTAAATTGATGAATTATAACAAGCTTTGCAATTATTTTTATTACCTTTTCCTTCACATTTTCGAAAGAGGAAGGCGATACGACGGAAAAGCAAACCAAGAAAACGTCGGTTTGTGGATAACTGAGTGGCCGTAATCGATCGTAATCTTCTTGTCCAGCAGTGTCAAATAAACCTAAAGTATACGGCTCACCACCAATCATAACAGTCACAGCATAATTATCGAACACCTGGAAATTTATTGAAATTGGTTATTATACATCTCAAGCAAAAATGCTTCAAACGTTTAACTCACCGTAGGAACATACTCCGATGGAAATTTATTTGTTGTGTACGATATAAGCAGGCAGGTTTTTCCTACGGCGCCATCGCCTACCACAACGCACTTAATCGTTTGCATGTTAAGGCCAACGTGAGCTAAACAAAAAAGATGAAAGCAATAAATATTATTCCAGAAAGTAAGCGTAATTTCCTGTACAGTATTTTCCAGAAACGCCATCAGAATTTCAGCACAGCAAAAATTGTCCATTTTAACGCACTAGTCTCTTTCACTTTCGTGTGAAATTTACTTTAAATTTTATAAAATTAGACTTGGAATACGTTTTATTTGATTTTAAACTATTAAGTTAAGTATTCGTATCAACATGTATTCCAATTCATTAAACCTACGTCACAGATGCCGCCATTTTGGCTTAGTATAAAGCAAGCGTTTTGCATCCGCTCACTTAAAAGTACTTTTAAAATACTTACATTTTTTCCACGTTACCTTTGCAACTTGGAAACATTCAGACTCATCCGTATCTTTCACTAAATGATAAACTTACTGTATGGCGGCGTGTGAGAATGGTCGCCGTCCTTGGTCGGTAGTAGGTGTGTAGGCAGCGGGTTCAGTAGTTTTATTTCTAAAAATTGCCGCTATTTTCCGGTGGCGCTTCATCACATCCTTATCTTCTCGTTTACGTAAGCTTTGCCAAGTGAAGAATTTGCTTCTAAAATTCCCATGCAGCTTTTTTTTTTTTTTTTAATAAGGATTAAATTTTACTTCAAATAAATACTTTTGTGGAAATGCAACATTTTAATATTTTTCAAAATTTTATTCATTTACAATTTGAATTAAAAATCGATATTTTCTCGTTGCAAGTCAAGTTTTGTTGAAAATAATTCTCTTAAACTTTTTCCTTTTTCTTCAATCCCAATGTTTTCCTCGATCCTTTCTCTACTCCCAATGTTTTCTTCGATCCTCTCTCTATTCCCGATGATTTCTTCGATCCTTTCTCTAATCCCAATGTTTTCTTCGATTCTCTCTCTATTCCCGATGATTTCTTCAATTCTTTCTCTACTCCCGATGTTTTCTTCGTTTGAAAGAAAAAAGAATCGTTGTCATCGTCGCTCGAAGTATCTGCAAACAAATCAGCAAACTCCTCCTTATCTTCAGGTTTAGTTCTTTCAATCTCTGGAAAGCGATCTTGAATCTGTTAATAAAAATTTTAAAAAACCAAATTAGAATACTACCCTATACGAAAAAAAAAAAAATTTGAATTTCACCTCGTCCTTCTTGGAAATATTTAGTTGCACTTCTCTGTCGCGTAATTCACGGTACTTCGTGTAATACTTTGTCAGAGGATTAGACGCTTGCTTACTACCATTCTCCCACGCTTCCTAAAATATGTTTATTTCAGTCAATATTTAATCGTTATCTATTGAACATTCTTACCATAGCTTTTGCATCGGATAAATTCAATACCACAGAACTCCGTCTCTGTTCAATATACCGTGCATTTTCTTCCAGTTTTTCCATAATTTGTTTGATTTCTCTGTTATAGTTCGAGTTTTTAGAAGTTTTTACAAACTCTTTCATTTGAATAATGGATGGTAAGACCAGTTCTGAAAAGGCAACTGCATGAGCCTGAGTACTTGTGTAATCCAACGCTAATTCAACAAATTGATCAATTATTGAGTCCTATTATTTAAAAAAAAAAAAAATACGTTATTCTCACATTGTATTGGATAACATTGTGTTATTTACCGTAAACCCTTTTTCAGTAATTTGTGATTTAGATAATTTCAGAGCACAAATAAAATCCATCGACTTCCAGCTCACTTTTGAATTTTGCCTTTTTACGTTTACAAAAGGTAGAATTTCGGTAAGTAATGGCAGGACTGGAATAAAAGTATTGGTTTCCTTCGACAATAATATCAATGCTCGAATGCAGTGAAAACGTAATGGTATGTATTTTGTTGTTGGGATTATTCTAAAAAAAAAAGATAAAATATATAAATAAATACAGAATAAAGTACACCGTAAATTGTTTCTTCAACTTACTTAATAGTTCCTATAATAATCTGAACCAACGGATAAATAAGAGGCTGCATAATGGCGCTCTGATGCATTTCACTCAACATTCGACTCCACAAATACAAGCAATGAATGTACTGCCAATTGTATACCGTTTTAATTGCATCCTAAAATTACTCAAATTCAAATAAGATAAAAAATGATAAAACTACCACCAAAAAACGCACCTTTTTCTTTAATGTAATGGCATTTCTCAAATGAATAGCCATTTGTCGTATGTAAACAAACGCGTGTTGATAAGCGAGCAATTCGTCTAAACTTAAAATTCCCGCCAGAGAATGTTTCATAAAATTAATCAAAGGCCATGTGATGGGCGATGTAAATTTGCAATTTTTCACATAGGCCACGTACATATTCTAATAAAATAAATTAAATTAATATATTCCTTTAAAATAAAGAATTAAATATTTCAGTCGTTCTTACGTTAATAACAAATGGTAACATTTCAGCCATTTGTTGACGGGTCACCGCATTTATTGCTAAGTAACTCAGAACACGAAGAGATTCCTCAGCTGTGCACCAAACCGTTATTAACCTCTGAAAACAATTTTAAACATATTAATTTATTTTTAAAAATAAATTTAAAAAATAAATTTTACTTTTAGAAGTGCTTTAGAAACTTTATGAAATGCCCCATAGTACGGAACAAGTTCCAATACATGTTTTATCAAGGTTCCAACAATTTGATCTTCATTTACCAAATCCAGCACCTGCAAAACAATAAACAAGTGTTAAAATCAAAGTTTTAATTTTTTGTAAACGTTATTAAATACTTTGACGATAAGAACAAGGTAGGTCTTTGCGTGTGTTTGCAATTTCTTCCAACCCTTGCAAGAAGTTGGTTGAAATGATTTCTCTTCAGCAGGCGCATGCAATACTTTATTAAAAGCAGGAACAATATCCACGAGACTCAATCGAAGTAATCCATTCAAAGCTGAAAAATAATTTACAATTCGTATTAAAACGAAAAAATTTTTAATTTTAATTTTCTTTTTTAAATACCTTTGCTATTTTTAATTCGTTTTGCAGAAGAAGCATCCTCGTCGCTTAAAAGTTCTACGGCATCTTTTAAAGCCGCAATAACTTTAACTATCGTAGATAACGGTTTTCGTTCCTAAAATTCATACCAATTATTAACTGTAAATGTTATTCATTCGAAGTAATTACTTTCAATTCTATAGACCATCGTTTAAGAAGTGCTTTCGTTATCTTGCTTGTGCTTTTTGTGTCATCAGCTTCGGCGTCTTCCTCTTCACCATCACTTTCGTCACTGGCGTCTTCGAGAGACGTCGGTATCGTATGTCTTTTGGCCGATTCGTCCTCTTCGCTATCAGACCCTGAGTCGGCATCGAAATTAAGTAAATCTTGATCGTTTTCTTCAAGAAATTTGTAAAATTCGGGTTCGGTTTCCTTTAATTTCTTCAGAGACTGCTTATGTCGATGGTAATCCAATTCGTCCTCGGAGTCAGCGTCGTCATTTTGCTCTCCACCGTTTACGGTCTTTGATTTTGTTTGATTCTCATCATTTCCGTCTTCTGGCAACTCGTCTTCGCTACCTATTTCCACCTCGTCCGAATCGCTTTCACCACATATCTCAGCATCCGATAATTTGTCTTCATCACTGATTTCTGCGTCCGACGAATCGTCTTCATCACGTACTTTCTTTGAAAACAGTTCGTCCACACTCAAATCTTTTAATTTTCGCCTGAAAAAGAGTTAAAACTATAAGTTTAACAGCAATATTTACCAAATTAATAATTACTTCATGTTGAGTCAAGACTTCACAACACGTGGACCGACGTGCACGCAGTAAGAAATTTACTAGCGACGTCTACTGACCATTGATACAAACTTAAACCAAAAAACGTATAAATTTTAATTTTTTCTAATTGTAAAAAAATATTAGACATTTCAGTAATTAATGTTTAAATGCGGATTAAAAAATTATGATTCCAGAAAAACACGACGCATATTGTACGAGATATTATGTGATGATGTTGAGTAAAATCGTCAGCGCCGCTCCGATGATGCGGGGTCACAGCTAATTATTTCTTTTCCAGGTGTCTGTAATTATTAACAATTATAAAACAGCAATTAAAAACCAGCAACAATATAAAAAAGTTAAAAATTGTATAGGTTAGCAAAACCGATAACGGTGGTGTTTAACGAAACATGACGACTTGACGTCGTTGACCCGTTTCCAACAGCCGCCATTGATGGACAGTTGACTAAGCTAAAGCCAGAGTGCAAGAACAACTAAAGCCCATTAAAATGGGTTCGCGAAGGTAATTTGTCAATTATTTCAATTTTTGTGAACAGATGTTACACTCCGATTTAGCCATCGCAAACCGATTCCATGGTTATCAAAACTAATTTCTCTAAACTCTTAGATGGTTTCACCCAAACATTTCGGGCGTCGATGCGGAAACAGTTCTGATAGAAAGAGGCGTTGACGGTAGTTTCCTTGCTCGACCCAGTAAAAGTAATCCAGGAGATTTTACTATGTCTGTGAGGTAATCAACCCCGACTTTGTTATCTAATTGAAATTAAAATAGATATAAATTCCAGGCGCAGTGGTGAAGTAACGCACATCAAGATCCAAAACACCGGTGATTTTTACGACTTATATGGAGGAGAAAAATTCGCAACACTGTCTGAACTGGTGCAGTATTACATGGAAAACCAAGGACAACTTAGAGAAAAAAATGGTGAAGTCATTGAATTAAAATATCCCCTCAATTGCGCCGATCCCACGACCGAGAGATGGTTTCACGGACATCTGTCGGGCAAAGAAGCAGAACGAATAATACTGGACAAAGGGAAAAATGGAAGTTTTTTAGTCCGCGAAAGTCAGAGCAAACCCGGAGATTGCGTACTGTCTGTGAGAACCGATGATAAAGTTACTCACGTTATGATACGTTGTCAAGTATGTCTGTATTATATAAGAACTTTGATTATTCCGAAGCGCTCATGTGTTTTTATTGCTGTTTAAAGGATGGAAAATACGACGTTGGTGGCGGCGATAAATTTGATTCCTTAAGCGATTTGGTTGAACACTATAAAAAAAATCCAATGGTTGAAACAACGGGAACTGTGGTGCATTTGAAGCAGCCGTTTAATGCAACGAGGATCAATGCATCGACTATCCAATGCAGAGTTCAAGTATTGTCTAAAGAGAATAGCTTGACGAGTGGCAAAGCAGGATTTTGGGAGGAATTTGAGGTAATTTCGATTTAGTCATCTAATCTAATAAATCTGGTTTTGACTTTGCTCATTGTCAAGGCGCTCCAACAACAAGAATGTAAGCATTTGTACAGCCGTAAGGAAGGCCAGCGGCTGGAAAACCGAAACAAAAATAGATATAAAAACATTCTGCCCTGTAAGTTATTATTTTTAATTAAATTAATTATCAATTAATTGCTTTTTCTCCAGTTGATCATACCCGGGTAATTCTTCGGGAAGCAGATCCAAACATTCCCTGCTCGGATTATATTAATGCTAATATCATTACGGTAACAAGAAGCAAATAATTAAACACTCGTTTCAAGTACTTAGCTTTTGCAACTTCAGCCTGAGGAAGACGCAGCTGATGGTCCAAGTAAGTATTACATAGCAACTCAAGGATGCCTCGTAAACACCATGAACGACTTTTGGTGGATGGTGTTCACTGAGAATTCCAGCGTCGTAGTTATGACTACGAAGGAGGTAGAACGTGGCAAGAACAAATGTGCTCGGTATTGGCCGGATGAAAATCAGTCGAAAGAGTACGGTAGACTGCTCATTAAAAATGTGTGCGAGTCTTCCACAACTGATTACACGCTACGAAAATTCGTAATTTCCAGATTGGGTCAGGCATGTCATTTATTTTATTTTATTTTATTTCATTTTATTTTATTTTTTGTAATATATTTCTACATTTTAAAGGAAGAAGAACGAAATGTTTATCATTATCACTTCCAAGCATGGCCCGATCACGGTGTTCCATCTGATCCCGGTTGCGTGCTTAATTTTCTTTACGAAGTGAATTCACGTCAAGAACCAATAAGCAATGCGGGTCCTATTGTTGTTCATTGCAGGTGAGTAAAATAGTCGCTAAACAACGAATAATCGCTTAATTTACCCGACTGTTTAGTGCTGGCATTGGAAGGACTGGGACTTTTATTGTAATCGACATGATTATCAATCAAATCAAACGCTTAGGACTCAATTGTGAGATAGATATCCAACGTACTATTCAGATGGTTCGCGCTCAACGATCAGGAATGGTTCAGACGGAAGCACAATACAAATTTGTATACATGGCAGTGCAACATTTCATCGACACCACGTCGCAATTCATCCAAGCGCAGCAGGTAGAAATAAAAACAACAGTTTAATTAAAATAAATATTCTTTATTGCGTGTAGAAAAGTTTGCAATTGGGTCGTGAATATACAAACATCAAATACTCGAGCGAAGCAGTAGGTGGAGGAGACCCTGCCAAAGCGCTCTCATGCTCAACTTTATCCCTTCCGACGACGCCGAATGCCGTTCCGCGGGAGTCGAAAAAGTGCAAGTCGCCGGATAATCACCTCCCTAGGTGATTCGATGGCTTGGTGGTTGTGCTGTTCAGCACTCAAACGCGCGCTCTGTTACAGGCCACCTGAAGAATCTCTCAAACAGATCTACGAAAACATCCCATTACAAGAGAAGAAAATGACCGCAATTTGTTACAACATTGGACCTCCGCCCAGTTTTGCACCGCCGCCACCTCCGAGGAAGTTGTGATCGCCGCCATTTTCGCCCTGGGCCCCTTTACCCTTTCAAATTTATTACTTTTTGTGTATGTCTCGTTCTTTATTATTATTATTATTATTATTTAAGAAAATGTAAATTTTAAAACTTGGATTTTTTTCTAACTTCTATTATTTGGGACTTAAATAAAAATCCGCAGGACACTGAATCATTTGAAATTTTTATTTCCAAAGATTACTCGCAGATCGGGAAACGCGGCGCAGCGGCCAGGGATAATTACGTTCGCCACAATACAGAATATTAAACCGGCTGACGGCTTTTAACGGCATCAAGGCCCTCCGCCGCTTATTTTTTTCGAAGCACTCTATACAGATATCTACGAAAAAAATTCTTTTCAACAATCTGCACGCGAAAAGTTGCAACGCAATACCTAATGTTTCGCGTAATAAATCCGGAATCAAATCCCGTAGTACTTGGCAGTCCGTGCATAATGATGGATTCACGTTTACCTCGAGGAGCCACACCTATAGCGACGTATAAAACAAGCACAAACCAATAAAACGACCATCCGATTTCCAAATGTACCTTCAACTTCTCATCTACAACGAAATCAAATCCAAGTAGTTCAAACAACCCAACTTTGGCTTCGAGATGGGTTCTAACTGCTAAAAAACAATGGAGCATCAGCCGTCGTATTTGTGTCTAGATTTATTTTCAGAAAAAAAAAAAGCTGATTACACTTCCGTAATCGACATTCGATACTAAATCCACGCCACTGTCAATTACAATCATCACATTGAGAACCCAATCAGGAGGTAGGTTACAACGATTCATGTACGCGTTCAATTGATCTATACTCCAAATGGTGTCATCTTTCATATACGAGTAGCAAGCGTCTTTTTTCTGTACGAACTACAATAACCCGAAAATGAATAAAACCGGACGGAATAAACACCCCGCAATAACCAAACCATCACCTGATTGGTCAAATGAATTCCCATCTCTTCACTTTCCACATCGTATTGCTTGCACGACAAGCGGACATAACCAGGATGTGATAAAATGAGAAATGGCGACGTAGAAGCAATCAGCATAAAACAACGAATGTCCGCCTTTCTGCCGTTGAGAAGCAGTGGGTTTTTAATATACCTAAAACCAATCTTTTACCCGTCTGTCTCTACACTTCCATTTCCAGTATACCTCTGAACGACTCTGTTGCCAGACAAATGAAACGACCGGGATACACGCAAGTATGGCGACTGCTCGGACCGTTGATAGACATCGTCAAGTTTTCGAATAAGATAGATGCCCCTGCCTTGATTAAGCGCCGCCGGTTTGCAGATCCAAACATCGCCATCTACGGGCAACAACTTAATCGATCAATTAATTCCCTCTCGAAAACCAATTCCCCACCTCGATAGATTTGTCTAAATTTAAACTGTTCCTCGACCAAATTAAGTCTATACGTCTCGGGGATCACTTCGGTCACTTTGAGCAGACCGGGTCGCTGATTGGCCTCCAAATCCTTCAAAATTCCCACCAACTGGATCTTGTTGCTCAGTCGCCAGGTGCTCGGAATGTGATTCGCCATCTGCTCTCCTACACGCAAACGTTATCGCTTCAGCCGCGATTAACTCGACAAAAAATATCCGAACCTTCTCGAAAAAGGTTATATTTGACCTGCGACTTATTCTCCACCCACTTCAACTTAAAAAACTCTTTCACGTCCATTGTACGGCGCCACCCTTTACTCATCAAATGTTCCTCGATTCTAAAAAGCACAAATTTTCACCGTTTATTTATTTATTTATTTATTTATTTCATTTTATTTATTTATTTATAAACCCAACTTACATTTGCGATCCATTTGCACCGTAAACGAAGAAAATATTTTTATCGCGCTTGACTTCGTCTTCGATCAAGTCGCTATTTATACATGATTGCGATTCCCCCAATGAAAAATGTTTTTTCTTTAATCGCAGTTCATTTCGAGCGTTAATCCACCCCAACTCCATAGCTAAAGGAAGTTTTGATTTATTCGTGCGTATGGTGATTCTAGCGGGACTCGGATGCCAGCCCTCATTCCAACAAACCACCATCTGCCTCCTCATCTCCGAGAGTCTATCCGAGTCTAAGATATGCCCGACTTGATCAAAAACACAAGTCCGGTTGTCGATAGGTGTCAATCCCGAGTCTCCCGCAGACTTGGCGGCCAAAATTCGAGTTATCAGATACATGGCCATCGGAGTCTTATTTTCCCTCGAATAACCTCGTTGACCGCCCCGAGGTTGTAAAACGTTTTGCCGCGCCCGTTTCCGTTGTTCCATCTTTCCTCTTTCGACCGATTCAGAACCTTTGTCCATTTATTTTAATCAAAATTTCCTCTGAAACACAGACACAACTTTTTGAGAATAAGTGAGTTGGATGTTGGAAGGAGAAAAAAAAACCCGTTCCAACAAAAAAAGAAGAAAAAAAAAAAAAAACAAGCCACACCCATTTTAACCATATATGGAGATGGATTTTCTCATCGGGTTCATAACTGGAAATGAGCTACGCATAAAACGAAATGTGGCCAACGCGTAACTAAAGGACGATACAAAAAAGGCCTATTGACAAACGCCTGGACAAAACAAAAACATTGATTCTGGTTGACAGCCAACGCGGAAACAAACACCTCAATCTGGGCAGGTGGAACTTCACCTGCCATTTACATTGATCCATGGGCCAATAAGAAAATTAAAAACCCCCCACGTACCACACTACAAACCCCGAATCAATCTCAAAAAACACATAATTAAACCCCCCCTTCAAAAAAAAAAGGAAAATAAATACACGTTTTATAAGCACTCTCCGATATTAAGTCTCGAATGGCATCTCATATTCTCAAAAAATTCTTGTTATTTATCCAAGCCTTCATTCATTGCTTCATTTAATTCCGTCGTGTCAAGTTTCAATTACAATAAATCAAACCTTTTCTTCATGAGCTGCATAAGTAAATAACGAGACCAACACCCGCGCAATGCCTCGACATTTCGGCCAACGCTGAAAAAGGAACCCCTAAAAGAAAAAATTTAAATAAAAAAAAAAATACTAAATAGAAAAAAAAAAAAAACACAAACACAATCGTTTTACTTGAATCGCAATCAGTGGAGGAGTCAAGAATGAATCACTCGCATAAAGGTCATCAGTCCAAGGGCCAAATTGGATAAAAGAAAAAGAAGAAAAAAAATTCCAAACTCGTGACACCGCCTAAAATTATGAAAACAAAAATGGGTCGTTCATTTCGAGCGAACGTCCTTGGCACAGGCCCACCTGCCAAAACACGGACAACAAACTGGTGCTCGTGAACTCGGCCGACATCTTTACCTGACAGTATTAGAGATTTCAGCTAAGGAATCTAATGCTGCCCGGTAAGATGGCACCAAAATTCGCTCCGATCCGGGGCGTATCCCCCGAACCAGTCACTCGCAACTTAAAAATACAACGACAGATGCAAAGCAGACGCATCTCCCCCTCGCTCGACTAACGCGCTACACGCTGCCGGACACGCTTTGCGGTTTAGTTTTTTTCTCACTTTTTCCCTTTCTTTTCGTATACATGCCTAATGTGTCTAACGCTGTCAATGACGACGGTCAGCTAGGGCCGGCAGCTCGAGAAGAAATCACGTCTCCGCTCAATCCGGTCGAATTTTTATGCTCTACGTCACCGTCCACCAACGTATAACTTAAAAGGCAAAAGCGCTGCACATGGCCACCACCCTTGAAACGTAGGTCTGCGAAATTGGCGTGTGGCCAATGTGAGATGCTACCCTTCGGGCTAAAAATAAGACAAACAAGACCCAATTTGGAGCGATCCATTTAACCTTTCGAGGGTGGTAACTTCTTGACGTAATCACAAACTGGGCTGTCTTAGAACACTCCCACGTGATGGGAATTAGAAATAAATAAATAAATAAATAAATAAATAAATATATATGTAAACCCGCCTTTCCTTCAACGAGACCATCTTTAGCTACGTACAAAACCGCGTCATCGTAATCTTATCGAAAATATTTTACCAATTTAATCGAGATTTTCGTCTCGTTTGAAAATACTGCTCTAGCGTTCACTGATAAATACGAAAATAAAGCGCGACAAATGTCGTTTTGCCGATAAGATTACGAGCTTTACGTGTGGATTGTGGTATGTTAGCATCATTAAAACGATCGAATCGACTCGGACTAACCTGTGAATCTCCGAAATGCTCGTTTTAGTCCTTGCAGTTAGGCCTAGTTATGTGCACCGCCAAAAAACATGTCGGCCCACACATCACCAAATTTGTTCAAATGCAAATTTCGATTTTCATCCAACGATAGATGTTTTAAACCTAGGGAAAAAGAGAGGTTTTGGGATTACTGCACTGCATAGTGCGCTACGATTGTGCATACAAACGTGCTAAGATTTTTCTGTACGTGATGGGCGAGGCACGAGTGGAGCGGGGAGGGATGCGAATGAATGAAATTTTAACCTCGAAATGTGCTTCGCCGTGCATTGTGGTTGCGCCGAAAGACGCGCAATGTACGACTTACCTTGCGCATATATTGTAAGAAATATAATACGGTTTGTTTCTTGCAGAAATTGAGATGAATTTTACAGAGGCGCGATGTTTGAAGATAGCGCCGATCGAATGAAAATCCGCCATCTTACTTTTGTTTCGTACGTGTCGATTGGCCGCCAACGTCGGCCAATCATTGAAAGAGATAATCGCATTTTATGTGCGAAGCAAAATGATGTCATCAGGCCATTGACTCTGGTTCGGTACCGTATCCGAACAGTAAAAAACTGCTCGTGCTCTAGCAACTGCTTCACGCACAATGATCGAAATACTATACTGCTCATTTTCGGTTTGTTTTAGTATGCAGTTGAACCACATCGGCGCTGCTTGCTTGAGAGCGAGATTTCTTATTTTTTCAATAATGTGCGAGTCCGCAAAACTAGCTTTTATTAAATCGCTGAGCCTACACAATTGAAACAACTAAATGCAGCTGTTTTGTTCGTCCCGATGTACGGAAGCGATGAAATAGAAATTCATTCAGATCTCTGGGGACGAATGAAACAAAAACAGCAATAAAATAAATTTGGAATCAATAAAAAATAAATTAAAATTCAGGAAAAGGTTTATTTCTGCGGTAGGGGTGAAAATGGTTAAATGGAGTGCAAAATTTGCGGGGCTGTTAAATGGGGGACGCACAATACGCTGCAGCTACGGCACCAGAATATTTCAAAACAAAAAATTTATGTATAAAAATGCAAGCAAAACTGTATCAAAGTTTATGGCGCCGTAAATTTCATTTCCAATTTAAAAATGATGATAATAATAATAATAACAGCTCGCAGATGAATGACAGAATTGAAATAAAAATAAAAATTTATTTTTTAAGTGTGTGTGAAAGAATTTCAGCAGATAAAAGCGTTTATAGCAATTTTTTATTTTCCAATTGAATTTGTGCCAATCAAAAGAAGAAAAATAAAATGAAATAAAAACAATTGCGTAATCGTTGGTGTGAAAAATTGTACAATTAAATTATCATGTAATTACAGGCTAGCTGTGCAAATGGAAAAAGAACTATTAGCTTTAAGTCGTCTACTTTCATTGATGGACTGATTGTAACGAAAGCGCTACAACAATACATTTGAGTATTGTATTCGTGGCCACTACAGATAGCTTTTTTAATGGACGATCGCAGCTGCAAATTTACTCCTAATTTCGTATATTTATTCATGATGCACACAGAATAGTGTTTAAATCGTATGAAATTGCTGTGGATTTCGTTTTACCGTGGCAGAAATGACGTTCATCCGATGGGATCGCATCAACCTTAGGATGGCGTCAGTGTTGACGGCCATCTTTAAATGGCATTGTGATTGTCTCTTCATCCAATCGAACCAACGATAAAAAGATAAAAAGATAAACGACAATCGTCAACTAAATGTTACAAATTCTTTTTGAAAAAATTAAAAAAAAAAAATTTTTTAATTTTAATAAATAAGTTCATGATCATGAAGTGATACAATTTAAACTTTAAAAAAAAAATATATTTTCCTAAAACATTTTCACAGTCTGCAGAATCAAAATCAAGCAAATTAAACGTTTCGCCCATTGTGAAATAGCAGAAATGATTTGAAAATCTATTCGGGTACATGCTTTTGGCGTAGGAAAACAAAAGAAAACATCTCCATAAGTTTTCGATAGAGGGAGCCAGTTGATCGCCACAGAGCAGATCAGCAGACACACTGCCTGCTTAAGCAGAGCGAGCCAGCACCTGGCATTAGCTCGGTTTTTATTTTACATCCCTGCTCGATGACTCGTCTTGGTGGACATTTTTCAAACCGAAACACTGGAGCATAGACAACAATCTTGACATCTTCTGGACGGATCCACTGGACACAGTACCGTAAGTTAACGTCACAGAGTCGAGCTGTGTGGTGTTTGTGAGACGATCCGTATGTTTGATCTTGACACGTCGACGGTCGGCGTGTAGGCCTAACACACATTGAAAACAAACCTTTTACTTATTTTTTGCTATAAACTGCATTATCCCATCAGTATTTACAACTACTAAAATACAGATTAGGCATTTCGTGTCTTCTCGTATCGTTACGTAATCGAAGCACGCGTCGTAGAAAGTTGACAAACTGCACTTACGGAGTTAAAAACTTTGAACCTCTTTGATCAATTATTTACTCGAAAAAAAAAGAAAAAGAAAAAAAAAAAGAAATATATATATCCGGATTGGAAAAAAATTGTGTAAAATCTAAATGAATTAATTAAATTGAACTTTGATTAAAGTTCAAAGTCGCCAGTAGTCTTGACCGCTCCCCTACGTGGCACGACACAAAGTAGGTTGAGATTGACATGGCATTTTCCCAAACGCCACTCGGGCTCACAACTTTAAATACTGGAAATAAAAATGAATTTTAAATCCCGTTTTTTTTTCTCTCTTTAATTCTTCTTTAGCTGTACTGTCACGACTTGGAATAGGTCCTCGAAAATGAGTCTGGATATTCAACACGATAACAAGATGTTTGAGGAGCAGCACGACGCGTACGAACCTACGTACAGTTACGATGAGGTGTTTCCTGCCCTACCTGAGAGCGAACCTCGGCCCATGGATCAATTAAAGGGCACTTGGAATCAGAAAATGAAGATGAGTTCTTCCGTCATCACTCAAGTACGTTTGAATTAGTGTCAGCCATTTGTGTAAACTGGAAGCAGAATGTGTTGGTTTTTCGCAGCTGTTGGCTCGTTTAGTTAAAAATTATTAAGTGATATATATATATATATATATATATTTAATTTTGAAGATTTTTCGTGTACCGGTGGAAGAACGCAGGTACAAAGAAATCGACAGCCAATTTGGTGGTCAAGGCGAACAGGCGAAGATATGCACGGACATCATGCAAAGGACGGGTGCACATATCGAGGTAAATTCCAGCAAAGATCAGAGCTTGACCATCTTGGTGACGGGAAAACAAGATGCCGTCATGAATGCACGTCGGGAAATCATCAATGCGCTGCAAACCCAAGCGAATGGGAGTATCAGCATACCGAAAGAACATCATCGCTTTATTCTTGGCAAAAGTGGAAAAAACTTACACGACATCGAGATGTCGACAGCTACAAAGATCTCAGTTCCGCGACCGGAGGAGATTTCAGACACAATTCGCATCTTGGGAACAAAAGACGGCATTGAAAAGGCAAGACATGAGATTCAGCTTTGTTCGGACGAACAGGTAAGCTACTGAGCATTCAGTTGGTTTTTAATTAATTAATTTTTAACAAATTGTGATTTTTTTTTCTTGTAGGCCAAATTGGATTTTGTGCGCTTGTCCATTCCCAAAATTTATCACCCGTTTATTTCGGGCGCTCATAACGAGAATGTCAATCGCATCACCAGTGAAAACAATGTTCGGATCAACATGCCACCGAGTTTTGTCATTAAGGACGAAATTACCATTTCGGGTGAAAAAGAAGGAGTGGCGAAAGCCAAAGAAATGATAACTAAAATCTACGAGGAAAAGGTAAAGAAAAACATTGAGTTAGAACATTAAAATAATTGTATTTTTTTCTTTATAGAAACTGAAGTGCCAAACTGTTTCGATGGAAGTGCGCAAATCTCACCATAAATACGTGATTGGTCCGAGAGGAAATACTTTGCAAGAGATCTTGGCGCACACTGGTGTCTCGGTTGAGATGCCGCAATTGGACAACCCTGTCGAGACCATCACTTTGCGAGGAGAACAAGACAAACTGGGAGCTGCTCTCAACTTAGTTTACGCAAAAGTGGGTGCACGTTAACGAGATAATTTGCAAGATAATATTAAATTGTTTTCAATTTAGGCTAACAGCATGGCCGAGGCGGTTGTAGCAGCACCTAGTTGGCTGCACAAATTTATTATTGGCAAGAAGGGCGCCAATATAAGACTGATAACTCAAGATCTTCCTAAACTTCATGTCGAGTTTCGCGACGTCGAAGACAAGATTTTAATTGAAGGGCCTCCAGAGGAAGTAGAACAAGCTAAGAATGAGATCGAAAAGATGTCACTGGATCTTCAAAAACGGCTTGAGTTTGTGGAAATTGAAGTCGAGCCCAAGTTTCATAAACACATTATTGGAAAAAACGGTGCAAATGGTAAGTTAAGAAGTTATAGATCCGTTGGTAGTTTTGCTGGCTGAAAATGGTTTTCTTTGTAGTGAATCGATTGAAACAAGAGGCAAATGTGCTTATTAATATTCCATCGGGTGATGAACGCAATACTATAATTCGTATCGAAGGAAATGCCGTAGGTGTGGCCAGAGCCAAGCAAGAATTGGAGGAGATGGTGAAGAAATTGGAGAATGAAAAAAGCCGCGACATCATAATTGATCAGAAATTCCACCGAAACATTATTGGCAGTAAAGGCGAAAAAATAAAAGAGATTCGTGACAAGTTCAATCAAGTGAACGTAACTTTTCCTGATTCTCGTGAGGAAATTGAAAAATTGTACGCAAATTTCAGTTTGTATTAAATTTGAACGTTTCTTTTTTTTGCAGTTAATAAGTGCGATGTAGTTACCATCCGTGGACCCAAAGAGGACGTTGAACAATGTTACAAATATTTGCAGAAATTAAACAAAGAATTGATCGAGAACAACTACTCCATTGCTGTTGTTATATACAAGCAACTGCACAAATATATCATTGGAAAAGCCGGAGTTACCATTAAAAAGGTGAATTTCGAGTATTTTTCTTTGTTTAATATACTCAAGTCTTACCTCGTTTCAGATTCGGGATGAGACGGACACTAAAATTGAATTACCGGCTGAAGGAAATTCTTCGGACGCTATTGTTATCACTGGCAAGAAATCTAACGTGGAAGAGGCGCGACGCAGGATTTTGGAGATTCAGAATACCCACGTAAGATTACTTAGTTTAATTGATCGTGTCGGCAGATGTTTGATTTTTTTTATGTTTGTGTTTTTTAGGAGAACATTGCTTCAGTCAATGTGTCCATTCCAGCCAAACTTCATAATTCCGTCATTGGCGCTAAGGGTCGTCTCATCCGATCCATCACTGAGGAGTGCGGAGTTAACATTCTTTTTCCGCAGGAAGGTTCCGGTAGTGACGAGGTCACAATCCGTGGCCCCAAAGAGGATGTGGAAAAGGCTAGAAAGCAATTGCAGGAGCTAGCTAATGAAAAAGTGAGTTTGATTAAATTTGTTGATCATTTTAACAATTAATTATTTAAAATTATTATTTTAGCAATTGGCAAGTTTTACGTGCGAAGTGCGGGCTAAACCGGAACATCATAAGTTTCTTATTGGAAGAAATGGGGCTAATATCCGTAAAGTTAGGGATAAAACTGGTGCTCGAATTATTTTCCCATCTGCTAATGACGAAGATCGTGAACTCATCATGATAATTGGAAAACAAGAAGCCGCTAATCAAGCCAAAGTTGAACTGGAAATTCTGATTAAGAATTTGGTAAGAAAGCTAAACTAATTTATCTTTATAAAAAAAAATAAAAGTTAAAATCTGTAAATATTTAGGACAATATTATTGAGCGAGACATCAGTGTCGATCCAAAGTTCCACCGCCATTTTGTAGCGCGACGGGGTCAGGTGTTGAGAGAAATCAGCGAAGAGTATGGTGGAGTGGCAGTGAGCTTCCCTCGCAGTGGATTCAATAGCGATGCTGTTGTGCTCAAAGGAGCCAAAGATTGCGTTGACGGTGCAGTTCAACGCATCAATGAAATCGTCAGTGAGCTGGTAAGAACAATGAGAGTGAAATTAAAATCAAAATCCTTATTTTGTATTACGTTGAATGTAGCAACAACAAGTGACAATAGAATTTAGCATCGCACAACCACATCACCGCACAGTGATGGGTGCTAAAGGCTGCAAAGTGCAGAATATTACTCAGGAATTCGATGTGCAAATCAAGTTTCCTGATCGTGAGAACAGAGAAGGGGACGACGAGGTGCTTCCACAAAACGGAGATGAGGTTCAATTCAATGGCGATTTGCACATGAATGATGGAGAAATTGGTATGGACGATAAGCCCAGAAAGAACGATATCATCAAAATCACTGGTAAAAACGAGAATTGCGAGAAGGCCAAACTGGCATTGTTGGTGAGTTTATTTTTAATACATGACGATTTCTTTCAAGAACGTTAAAATGCATTCGGCATGATTTCAGGCCTTGGTACCAATCACAGTCGAGGTCTACGTTCCTTACGACTTCCATCGCTTTATTATCGGGCAGAAGGGCAAAGATGTGCGCGAACTGATGAAGGATTTTGACGTGAACATTGTAGTTCCACCTGTCAATCAACAAAGTGATGTGATTAAAGTTAGCGGCACACCGTCCAATGTGGAGCAGGCAAAGTTGGCATTGGAAAATCGGGTGGAACATTTGGAGAAGGAGAAACTGGATAGGGTATTTTTTTTTTAAATTTGGATAATAAAATTCGGGGTGTAATAATTGTTTAATTTTCAGACGTTGCGCAGCTTCCATTTGAGCGTTGAAGTAGACCCCAAACATCACCCGAAGATCATCGGTCGCAAAGGGGCGGTCATTTCTAAGATTAGGCAAGACCATGACGTACAAATTCAGTTTCCTGAGAAAGGCGTTTCGGAGGAAAATATCATCATTATCACTGGCTATGAGAAAAACGCTCAAGCTGCTAAGGAGACTATTGATAAGATAGTTCAGGAATTGGTACGAGAGGTTGAAAAATGTGAGGAAACGAACAAATCTAACTGGAACACTTTTTTTGAATAGGAGAATATGGTTAGCGAAGATGTGAGTATTGATCATCGCGTTCATTCTCGTCTGATCGGAGCCAAAGGACGAAACATTAGAAAAATCATGGAACAATACAAAGTCGACATTCGATTTCCACGCGATAGCGATTCTGATCCTAATTTGGTTGTCATAAGTGGACTGGAAGTAAACGTACAGGAGGCCAAGGATCATCTGCTCAATTTAGAAGATAACTATGTAAATATTACTTTTTTTTGCTGTAAATATCTTTGTTTCGAATCAAATTTGCTTTCAGATGCAAGACATTAATGACGCCGAGTACATGCGTCAGTACACAGAAGCTCCGAGCAAGAAGCAGGAAGATTTTCATCCTCGTACTGAACCGAAAGGGTTTGTAGTCAAAGGAGGCCCTTGGGAACAAACAGCGCCAGACACTTCGAGCAACGCAGAGTTCCCATCGTTCGGCTGTGCCGATGCACCCAAAAATATCGTTTGGGGGCCTCGACGTTAAGAGTAATAATTTTTAAAAACACCGACGAGGCCTAATAATCTATTGCAAAGTGGAAGGAGAAAAATTGTGGCTCTAGTTTCTATTTAAAAAATAATAATAATAATTCTCATGCGTAAAGGGTTAGTTGTCTTGTAACAAATAACAAATTTTTTTAACCTGCCTGATTGATTGCCCATTTTGAGGAAATTTTATCGTATTTGTTTATTTGCTACCATTTATCTTTGTTTTCTCTTTGTTTTTTGGTTCCCTTTTTTTCTCGTGGCAGCGGAAATGATTGACGAGATGTTAGAATTAACATCTATGATTGGTTGTAATATTGATTCCAAAATAAAAATGATGTAATCAACTATTTTGTCTTGCTGGTAAGAATACATTTGTAATCGCCGTACAGGAATATTATTGAAATCAGTAGCTGATGTGAATTAAGGATCTCAAATGAATTGTTCTATGTATTAAAAAGGATTATACAACTTTTCACATCTTCGGTTTTAAACGTGTCTATTTGCCAAATTTAACTTTATACACAAGTTTACAAGACACTGTACAAAATTACAGCGTCACAAAATTGACGACATAAATGAAACCTGGTAACAAGAAATAAAAAATTAAAACATTTTATTTTTAATACAGTTAGTTTTCAATGATGAGTTTTCTTGATTCACCTAATGCTACCACAGGCGATGAAGATGAAGATTTCGAGAAAGTACTGAACGGACGTCACACGTGAACCTCAGCGCGTCTAGCACAGGCAACAAGTTTAACAGCGCAGTATCCGTCGGATCAGAGAACCATGATTTAATGGGTATGGCATTGTCTGGACAATTATTTCAACATTTTAGAAACTTATTAATCGAAACAAACATTAACTCCCAACCTGGATAAGCTCTGTAAGCTCCTGGTGAGTTGTCTAAGATGAAAATGCTCGATAAATCTCGGCAAACTGCTGACAAATCTTTCGTGTAACTCCCATAGTCTAATGTGCAATCCTAAACAATGCGAAATGTTTTCATAAACGATTTAAAACACATAAAAGAGCCCATACTTGACGGTAATATCTCCTCGATAGGATTCCTCGATTGTTGTCTAATTTATCTGCAACCGCAGCGCCGTATATTTCCATGCTGGCCGTAAAAACGACTAAATCGTACCACTGACTTACCTACGCAAACAATTTGTTAATAATTCAAAATGTAATCACCAATACCAACTTACTATATCTAAAAAAAAGTCCACATGAGGCCGCTTGTGTACGAAAAACCTCACAGGATGTCTATCAATTGTGACCTGCAATTCAACGTGAAATTTCAACAAATATTACAATTCCTAAGTTCAGTAATTTTATTTCAAAATTAACCTTTAGTATGAAATCTGGTGGCGTCCCTGGCTTAACTGTCTGTCGAATGACGCCATCATGATGCGAATGGATGAGTGTTTCGTCTAAATCTAAAACTAAAACTTTTCTTTTTACAAGACCTATTTAAAAATAAAATAAAAAACAAAATTAGTTTTAAACAAAGTACGGAAAATCAATTCGTAACATGACGCAATGGAATTTGTTCGAAATAAAACTATTTATCTCATCATTAGATAATTTATCGCGTTAAATAATTCCAAAATGTGTGTATTTATACACGTGGTATAATATTTCTATTCAATTTAAAAATACATTTTCTACAATTCTGTTTTCTGTTATGTAATTTGTCGATGAACAATTTTTTTTTTATATACGAACATCTAAATTTCTTTTGTGTACGTTGCCAATGGGTTCACAAGTTGGCGTTGTGATTTAATTATAATACAAAGTTATATTTAGGCCCTTTTTTTACCCCATACTTACTCAATCTGTGTTTTGACAGCGGTGATAACGGGAGAATTTCGTATTTGATAGTTTGATGTTGTATCACCTAGAAAAACGAAGTGAATGTCAAAAAAAAATGTAAAATTTCAAATAAATCGTTAGAAGTTTTAACTTTTATTTCCTACAAACGGTACCAATACATCAGAACAGACCTTCGTCACGTTTAAAAGACAGTTTATACTTACGGCTCTTGTTTGTTTTTTGATCACATAACACACGAAACTCCATATCTTGGATGCCAACAGGAGAAATGCACGCAGGCCCATCTGCAAATGTTTCACCATTGGTACGGCGTCGACAGTTTACAGATTAGTCTTTCGCCGACGGTCAATTTTTTTGAGTAATAATTAAGCGTCACTCGTCCAGCTTCGAGTTGTTTCAGACCGCCATTAACCACCGGGCATTTGTTTCGAGCGAAGAAACACAGAAGGAGATCAAAGGAGAACGAAATGAAAACCGCCACTATTCACCGTATTCATCCATTGCTGACGCGCACACTAGCTGCGCATCACGTCAGTTCTCGCAAGATTCGAGATGTGTATAAATGGCCTTTTATGGTTTAACGTTCGGTTTCGAAATATTTTGACACGGTCGCCCTCGGTTGCCCTAGATAAAAATTAAATTTGTTTTCCATTGATATGATTTAAAACAAATTTCAAAATATCAAAATAAAAAAATTATTGAATAAAATTAGAATTAATTATTCAAAGAAATTTGGCCAATCAAAATTGACATTTTTGTCCGTGTTGACGAGATAATTAAAATTCACAAGTTTCGTTTTCGAAATCGTTTTTATTCAGCTTGAAATACTTGGCTCCATGTGTGAAATTCTGAAGTTGTTATCGAGAAAATAAAATTTCGGCAAAACAATAATCCGAACAAAATGAAAGATAAAATAAATGTAATGAGAAAATGCTGCGCGCATGTGCAGTTGCAAACAGATGATGATGTTTTGGTGGGACTAGAAGCGCCACCTGATTTGTACGTGGCGCGCGCACCGGGCTCGCAGCAAGCGATCTGGGCTCCGATTTGGGCCATTGTATGTTGTGTTGGTCGCGTCGTCAACTCATCCTTCACCATGAAGACAGCCACTTTTTCCTTACGAGTCATGTCCCGGGTAAGTATTGACGCATCCATAGTAGGTATTTAAATAATCCAATTAGATATGTCCACAAAAGGCGGTGTTTTCATATTGATGATTTCTTCAAACTTACAAATTGTAGAAACAAAAAAAAATCTAAAAACAAATTTTTTAACCCACTGTGTACAAGCTTGAGAGATCGGAAAGCGGCCCCATCGACGGCTGATTTGCTTTTCTGCGTAACGTTCAATCGGCCGCCATTGAATGGTTGTGGAGGCGGGGCCAAATTGTCTATTCGACCTTGTTCACAGTTCTAAATTAATCGCCAGAAAAAGTAAAAGGTCATTTTAATTCGACGGAAACTCTCCGCACGAAATGTAAAACAAAAATCGATAACGAGCAAAGGGTTAAACACGGTCCCTGATGAAACAGGTGACAAAAGCCAGCCCCGCCCCCACTACAATCACTTCACGCCCATCAAACCGAAGAGCCCATGTTGAGTATCAACACAGGTTGTGCGTTGCCTCGTCTTAGCGATTCCCCTTGTGTCCTTTCCAACTGCCACATCCCCTGCCCCAATGCTCCTCTCTTTCATTCGTCCTCATCTTTTATCCTAAACTCGATTCCTTCCTCCCTCTGGATGCCAAGGTGAAGTCGTCACGATCTTGGCACGAGTTCAAGCCATTGGTGATTTTTTTTTTTTTTTTTTTTCTTCTTCTTCTTTCTTTCTCTCTGGCTCTGCTGCCATGGTAACGGTCTTTACTTTGCGCGCAGCTGCTACCATTCTGGAAGAGTTTATTGCTAGGGAACGAGGCATGTAAGCCAAAATTGTCGATTTATTATCGAAACTACGGATTCAATTCATTTAATATCGTTAAAGATATAATAAATGGTAACAATTTTCCAAACTTGACTGAATTTTACATTTAGTCGCCTGTCATCATCTCCATAAATTCTGTAAAGTAGTATTGTTTTCATCAAGTACAAATTCCAAATCCGATTTTCAAACTTACCATCAAAATCGACGGTACCGCTGCCATCCGTATCGATCTCAGTAATCATTTCGTCCACCTCATCTTCAGTCAGTTTGTCGTCGAGAGCACGCAAGATTTCTCGTAAATCCGACACATTGATGTAGCCATTGCCTTCTTTGTCATACATCCGGAAAGCACCGCGCAGTTCTTCCTGCATAGCTTCGGAGTCCTCCTCCACCACAAACCTCGCCGCCAACTGCTGAAACTCATCGAATTCTAACTCTCCACTACCTAAAATCACGCAAAATAATCGTTTTATTTATTTATTATTCACTACAAACGAGCAATTCAATTGAATAACAACTGGATCAATGAACCAACCGTCAGAATCGATCTCGTCTATCAAGCCCATTAAATCCCTTTCCTCGAATGTTTGACCCATTGAGCGCAAAATGGTGGCGACCATGCTTGTGTGGATAAAACCTTTCTTTTCCTTATCAAACATGTCAAATGCCTTCTTCAGCACTATACACACAAAATGGTTCATTATTAATAAAAGGTGTGCAGTAAGATAATACAGTTTGTTGCATTGTTTCTTGATCGAGCTAAATAGTAATCAATACTGTTAAACGACACGCAGCATACCAATCTTACATGCCCTTATAAGGATAAACGAGAAAAAATGTACAAATAATTTCGAATTATTTAAGAAAACTTACTGGCCGATTGCTCTTTAGTTAGTTCTTCCACCTGCAATTATAATGAGGTTTGGAATAAAGGAGAAACGTTATCGATTTTGTTCAGAGATCCTCACCATTTCGATTTGCTCCTGAGGTGCTTGATGTGAAGGCGGCTAGCGGGCAAATGAAGACGATCCGGTATGCAGCTTGCCGCTATTTTGGATGTGGCACACGTGACGATGCAATCGTCAAAATGAGCTCCAGTTTCTGAGTTTATTTTGAGCTGTTTACGTTTACGTCCTGGGTTTTATCTCCCAAATTAATTCTTTTTTTTTTTTTTTTTTAGTTGGTAAAGTGGGTTTACTATTATTAAAAAAAAAAAAACACAGTGCTAGAGTTTTTTGTAGTCGTAAAAATGCAACTTTAAAATCAGGAAATATAATTTCATAAATATTATATATTAAATAAAAAAAATCTTAAATTTTGAAAACAAATGCAACCACTTGTGAGTTTCTGAAGTAAATTGTATTTGTTTACAGAAATTTAAATTTTAAATTACTTTTGTTGCGTGTATTAATAATTCTGACTATACGAGTTATAATTATGTCAATCATTTCAATGTTTAAAGTCGATGAATGATGACAACGAAAATTAGAATTTGTAAGGCAAATCTCATTACTGTCGCTCACCTAATGACAGGCTTTCATTTTGTAAATGGGAAAATACTGTTAAATTTTTTTTTCTTCGTCTAATATTTAATTATAATTTAATTTACTGGTAAACCACTTTTGCAAGCTTGGTAGGAAGCAACTCCAACACTAGGTGATTTGTTTTTAATTTTTAAAAAGAAATGAAGATAAACTACTCTTTTAAATTGCAATTGGTTCGCAACATTTTGAATTTAGATTAGACCTTTTTCACAAAATTGCATTTTAAAACAAGAAATTGCATTTGTTTTATATTAAAATCAATACTTTTAAGCACTAAAAAGAAAAGAAAAAAGAAATCCGGTTAAATTTTTTCTTTTTAAAGAATTTAATCAATTAGATTTTTCATTTTGTTGAATAACAACCAACATTTCACCAATCGGAATTCCCGTTCGAGGAAATGAGAGAAACTAAATTTACTTGGAATTTTCCCAGAAAATCTTTACTCTTGAAAAGATAGAAAAAAATATTCCTCCTCCATTATAAAGCAAGTCTGTCACATGTAGGACCATAAATAATGCCGTAATGGCACATGAATATTGTAAATAAGGAGTGTGTTGTTTGAACATGGCCATTTGTACATCAGCAAACCCATGAGGGTAGCACAGAATTCCCATCACATTTCACGAGGGAAGGAAAGAAGAAATCTTTTATCGACCGTCCTTCACGCTCAAGGTTGAACGAATCTGACACGTGTGCGCATGCGCAAATGTCCACTCGTTATTCGCTCGTGGCCAAATTGTCCAAATAAAACATGTGTTGTGCAGGTCGACAAGCGCCTGTTTGAACTACAACTCAGTTCTTTAATTTACTTCAACAACAGTGAATTAGTTTACCCCCTTTAAACTTAAAAGCACCATTAGCAACAGAACGAAAGCAAATTTTAAATTGGCGAGTTTAGTGTAAACAAGTTATAATTTATTTTGTTTTTAATACGCATTAGTATTCGGATTAGAAGTTTGCGCTTGTAATGTTTCAACAACAACAGGGGGTTTCATTAATCCTGTCGATGTTGCGATTGTGCGATCTGGACGATTTTGCAGTTTTGTGCTTGTCATGCAACATCAGTTCTACTAATCACATTCATAATTACTAACGTACAAGAGAGTAAAAATACAAAATCCCAATTTTGTCTAAATGGTAATTTTTTGCCATTTTGACAAGAGGTTTTGAGGCTTTTCAAACTTAAAACAAAATGGAGATGGCCAAGCTCGATCTCAGTGGCCAATATGAATTATCATCAATATGCTGGAGCATCCATAATCACATAACAGCTAGAAAACTGAAGAAACGACTCTGGTGTACTCTGTAAACTTTGTGAGTATTAATGCGCTGTTAATTGCACTTGAATATAAAAAAAAATTCGTTTTATCACATTAATTATACAGTACTCGTTTTTTTGCATCTCAGGATACAACTAAAACACAATGTGGCGCTCAACGCAAAATTGCAAAATCATGTGGTTGCTTTTGGAGGCTTCAATAATTACTGATGTTGTGGTTAATGCAAAAATCAGAAAATTGCCAAATTATACATATAACGATACCCCATAATTTAGGGTGTGGTTCAATTTTAGGGGCGCTTCTATTGTTTCAAATTAAATAATAATTTTAAATTTGCAATTCCTCAATTATTTCAGAATTAGCATTTTAAATAATTTTTTTAGAAACAATTTATAATTATTAACTTGAAACAAAAGAAGCGCCCCCAAAATTGAAGCGCACCCTTCATTAGGGGGTTTCATTATATGTACGATCGCATTATAACTTGCAATTTCTCAAAATTCTTGAGAATTAGCATTTTAAATAATTTTGTTAATAAGAGTTATTTCAGGAAAAAAAGCGTTCAAAAAATCATTGAAATCATTTACGTCATGGTGTAACGTTATAAAAACGTTCCACAACGCAATAGAAGCGCTTCTAATGCGAAAAATGTGGTAACCGCATTAGACGTTTAGACCCATAGTGAATGTTGGCATTTAAACATGCATTGCATGTTATAACTGCTTATCGTCTCGTGTCATCTATCGATCCCAATTTTGTTACGCATCAAGTGTCGACAGTAAGCGAAAGCTCCGCCTTCGATTCGACTTCACACCAGTCAACTTGTACGTAACCACAGTAGTATATGATATCCTGATGTACCATTACGCAACATGAAATATTAAATAACATACAGTGTACACGCAGGTGAGTATAAAATAGCACAAAAGAAAAAATATTCCCTAGTCAGCCCTAACTAAAGTATAAAAGTAAAAATAAAAAAAAGTAAAAGTAAAAGTAACTTTGCAATATCATGCAGTGAGCACCGCCTGCCATGCCCAGTGATTTGAAATCATCAAATCACCACTGTTTTTTCTCTATTATCTGCACATAAAAATTGAATTTTTCTTTGATTCTGTAGTTTGATTGCATTTTTATTGGGGGGTATCGACAAAGGTTTAAATAGACCATGTGTGCTGTGTGCTTAGGCCCGTTGGGTGCGAGTGGCAGCCAATCCTGTGAACAACGTGTGTTCTTCCTGTGCCGATCTTCATCCACATCTTCGCAGTTCTCGTCTGTTTTGAGTCGGCGTTGCCATCTTTAATCATGGCAGGTGTGCTCGGCTCCATAATGCGTCGAAACAGCCAGCGACGGGTACGTGCTCTTCTGCCTCTCCCCGCTGCTGTGGCTCAATGTACCGCCCATTTTGCACGTGCCTTTCACTGCACTTTAACCATTATCTTTTTGGAGCGCTACGTGCGGGCCAAATCTAGAGCGACTTTACGTTGCTACCTTTTCCCTTCCTCAATCCTTACCGTTCCGTATTCCGTATTCCGTATACCGTATTCCGTATTCCGTATTCCGTTCCGTACCGTTTTTCTGTTGGAAGCGGCTTGAGTATGGCCTCTTTCCATCTTTATACTGTCACTGTACACTTCTATTTCTTTTATTTTCACAAATATTTTTCTGTTATTTGTATGCCTGTGCCTTGTGTTTGTGTGAGTGTTCGTGATTCTTTTTTTTTCTTCCTCATTCATCACGTGATTCTGGGGTCTCCCAGGAGCGAGGAAGTGCTTGCAACTAACTATTTGCCAATCGCTCACTCGCATGGATTAAAAATGCCATCGATCTGGCACTTGGCTCTTTGGACTTGTTGCCCTTACACTGGACAATGCTTCGTCAATTTGCCATTCGTCCCCGCCAGGGCGTGAGTGGGGGGATTATTTCGAAGCAACAAATTGCTGATATCAAAGCGTCGGTTTGCTTTTTACTTGCAGGCTCGCAACAAGGCGCCCGTCGAGCTGCCCAACAAAAGCCAATCGGGAACCAAATTGCAAGCGGCCCAAAAGGCAGGCTCCAAAGTTCCACCCAAAACCCCGACTAAAGGAACCGGGTCAAAAGCCCAACAAAAGGGTGCTCAAAAAGGAGCTCAAAAGGCACCACCGCCTAAAGGATATCCAGGAAAGAAGTCCAAAAGACAGGCGCAGACCAAACACTATGAACTCATTGTCACGATTAATCTGGTGAGAACGACGCGTTTTTCTTCTTTTTTCGGCCCAACTCAGGGGTGCATGATCCGGGAATTCATGTGTAATTTTAGGAATGCCTGTTGCAGTCGTTAACAATCGGCAGAATGTGTAAAATGGATGTTTGAATGCCAATTGTGCACGTGTAGAGTAGCGTTTAGACACTGTGAGCTTTCCTGTAGTACTCCCAGCGACGACCGTTATGTCGCACCTAACGAGTCAATATTGACAATGTTGACAACTTTTATTGCAGTCGGAATACGGACTAACGGAGGAATTAGTTGCAGGTAATTAACAACTGCGTCTGCTAACTCAAATCTCAACTGGTTAGGGTTACCTTCGTTTTCTTCTCGTTCAGAATTCAAAGAGGCATTTATGTTGTTCGACAAAGATGAAGATGGCACAATTACAACGGCAGAATTGGGTGTCGTGATGCGTTCGCTCGGACAGCGACCCACTGAAAATGAACTGAGAGATTTGGTCAACGAAATTGATGTGGAGGGTGCGCCGTTAAATATATAATTTGAATGACGAGTTCATTACTTACGTATTTTAATTTTAGGCAATGGTACTATCGAGTTTAACGAGTTTTTACAAATGATGTCCAAAAAAATGAAGGATTCTGATAGCGAAGAGGAGTTGCGCGAAGCCTTCAAGTGATTTAGATGATAAAGATTGTAATAAAAGCGATTTGTTAACTAACTAGATATTTATTTGCACGCTCGATAGGGTTTTTGACAAAACCGGCGATGGTTTCATCAGCGCCTCTGAGCTACGTCACGTCATGACAAATTTGGGTGAAAAACTAACCGATGAAGAGGTTGATGATATGATCAAGGAAGCCGATATAGATGGCGATGGACGTGTTAATTACGAAGGTATGGTGGAGAAGCTTAATAACTGAATCTGCATCCGCAAAAACTCGACGGTGCTATCTCGGGAGAAGAAAAAAAAGCATTAAAAAAGAGTCATATTTTCATTACTTTCCGTAGCCTCGAGGTGGAAAAAAATAGATAGCGGTGTCGTTACCGTTTCGAGGGAAATTTTAGAGTTTTTATCTGATGTAAAAAGCGATGTAGAAAAATGCAATACTCATACGTTTCAATTTTGTTGTTTCAGCATTCGTCACGATTTTGACGACCAAGTAGTGTGTGTTGGTTGAGAGTCATCAACTCACCGTTCCGTCATTGTCACACGTTTCATTTTAATTTGTACAGTATATACTTTGAACGGGGTTGTTGAATGTTGTTTTGTCTTCGTGAGTGATGTCGGCCCGAATTTCACTCAGTATTACAATACGATTGCACGATGGCAGCTCTTTCACCCTTTTTCAGACGAGAAATGTTTTGCCTTCTCATGATAAACAGGTCGACGCCTCTGAAAAACTTAACCGCAAACAAGCAAAAAAAAAAAAAAAAAGAAAACCCCCTACAATTTATAAGTTTCTTGTCTGCTTCTTAATGTTCGCTCTTGCGCTTTGGAGACGGGTGCCTTTTTTTAAATTCTCTCTCATTCTCTATACGGTCCCAATCAATTGAAATCGCAAAGAATAATTAGTCGAATGTAACATAACAAACATAAAACCACTTTTGTTTCCATACAAGTGCCTTTTTGAGGAAAAGCACAACAAAATTTTTTCTTCCCTTTTTTGAACGGTGTCCCGCATCCGCTTGTTTTCTAGTTGTTTCTATCACAGGACAATTTTAGCTTTCTCAACGCAAAACTTAACTTCCTTACATGTAGTTAACCAAGTTGTGTATGAAAACCGCTTCTTGTTGTTCTGTATAAAAAAAAATTTATCAATTCATGAAAAGTTCTATACTATGCCACTGCTTGTTGTTGTTGTTTCTGCCACGTTTGTTTCTGAAACGAAACTATTTTTAAAATAAAGCTTCCCTTTCTCAGACATGGCTAGTAATTATATTTTCGACTGAGAAATCTAAAACGAAGTGGTTTGTTTGGAAGAAATTTTTTGTAAGCTATTGTATTAGGCAACTAATTCTATAATGTTTGTATGTACTGTAGATACATCGATTCTCGCAAGCTGCGATCAAAGTTTTAAATTATGACATACAAAATTGTTACGAGCGATTAAGCATTTCTATTTATTTTTAAAAAAGATGTATTTGAATACAAACAAATTTAAATATTTGTTATTATATTACTAAGAAAATATCTGCGCCAGTCGATGTACCTTCAGTATGAAATATATCGATGGCTTTTCTGTATATACAAAAACTTGTGTAACAATAATAACAATGATAATAAGAAAAAAAAACAAAAAAAAAAAATTGGTGTATTGTAAAATATAGATCTCACGTGCTCCGAATAAAACACATTTTCTGCATTTAGGTTAGCTTTCAAGCCAACATCTCTAGGAACTAACGCCATTTAATCCTTGTACAAGAATAGTAAATACATAATTTGTCAAAATATATGTCCCAGCAAAAAATAGATTCCTGTAGCACAAAGGGATGCGTACAATTTATCACCAAATGGATGGTTTCCGTTCATCAGCCGTCAGTGGACGAGCACATGCATAAAGCACAAACAAGCTGATATGATGAAAGCTGCGTCCAACAACTTCAATTGACATGCGCTTTGAACGAACGCGGCAATGCATCCTGCCCAGCCGTTTTTTTACGCCTCCCAATTTCAGATGTTCCAGAGTCCATCGGAGAGCGCGCATCGTTTGAGTATTTAGTCCTAACGTGTTTTCGGCCGCTACCGTTTTAAACAAAAACCTAAAGTTCCGTCCGGACCACGCGGTTGACGGACAACATTATTACTGGATTGATCGTGCTGTGACAAATGGAAACCACGGATAGCGATTTCTGGGTGTGAATTCAGGCCCAATTTAGCCAATCTATAAGTTTAATCAACCATTTCAATTAAACAATTAAAGAAATAAAATCAAATTTAATAAAATGAAGTAAAATAAAAATGGCATTTGCTATTTTAACCTCTCTTCTGCTATTTCTTCTTCGCTTTTCGCTGATCCGAGAATCCTTAATCTCGCTTCGGCGTATTCTGCCTCTCTTTGTTGTAAACTCTTGACCGGCTGTTTAGTCATTCTTTCTCCGTTTATGAGAGCATTTGTCTGGATTGAATTAACTAATGTCACATTTTTCATCAATGTAGGTATATTTGTGGCTGTTGCACCGCTGTTGGTGTCGTGATGGTGATGCGCTGAATTTGTCGGTCTTTTTAATATTTTCACTTGTGGTTCGGGTGGTGAGTATGGGGTTCTCCCTGTGTCTTCTTGCAGAATCATCGGGCCGACATAAACGTTCTGACCACACGACAATCTAAAAAAAAAGAAAAAAAAAAGTACAAAAAAAACAAAAAAACACGTGTATAATTTAATGTGCTTGACTTAACGGTTAACTATTTATAACTTACTCGATCTTTTCGTCGTCCGGGATCGTGTGTGGCGTTATCTTTTTCAAATGTTCTTCCAGTACCTGCACAATATTATGCGACAGTACTTATTTTAGGTACTTTCTATCACAATAATCAAAACTAAATATAGCTTTTTGTTCTTCTATTCCCACCCACAAACTAATCATCAAAATAAATCAGATCAACGTTATACAAATATATATTCTAAAAATTTGAAACCATACAATTTAATATACCGAAATCGCCTAGCTATATATTTTGTTTAAAACTTACGTTATTGTCCAGCATATCTTCCCAACTGTCACACACATCATCGTCGTTATCATCGGCCATTTTGTAAGATTTAGATTTTCAATGCTTACGCTATACGGCCCTGGTGAAGGCCATTAATCATTTCTTTCTTTTACAATTTTATAATTAGCTAATAGTCATTATTTCGTTTACACTTTTTGTACATTCAAATAATTACTTTCACGCGATTTGCTAAAACCTGAGTTTGAAGGATGTATGAAAGATAGGTCTTATCAAACCGTAGGCTATGGTATGGACTCTCATCGCTTCTCGTTTCTTCTCGTCCGTCTCGTTCATCCTGATGTCGTCTGCAAACGACCGCGCTGTTTTGGACGCAATATTCGGTCATCTTTCTCCAATCGATGAATGTCCGGACGAAGAAGCTACGGCAAATATTGAAAATGGAGGTATGTATGACAGTTACAACGCTAAAATTTCAAAACCTTGGTTTATTTATTTTTTAAATTATCAATTTTTAGACGTGTCGGCAATATCAGACACAATAAATCAACTGGAACTGGACGGAGTTCGGGCAGCCGAATCCGGTGATTTTCTGCATTCGATAGAGAATTTTACAAAAGCGATCGAATTATCTCCAAATGCATCGGCTTATAACAACAGGGCTCAGGCGCATCGCCTGAATTCTAACGTTGATGGTAATCTGTTCCGTCCAGTGCTTTAGCAACCAATGGATGACTGATTATATTTGATTAAATTCCATTTGCAGCTGCCCTGTGTGACCTGAATGATGCAATCAGATTGAGCAATGGTCGTGGCCGAGTCGCTAGAGAGGCTTTATGTCAGAGGGGCCTTATCTATCGTTTGAAAGGTCGGTGCGAAGATTCGAAAAGAGACTTTGAAGCAGCATCTCTTTTGGGCAGTTCTTTTGCCAAATCGGCTTTGGTTCAACTGAATCCGTACGCTGCACTTTGTAATCAAATGTTGACCGAAGTTTTCCAAAGACTGCAATGTGGTAAATAGACTAATTATCAATTTCAACAGCACACGCATTGTGAAATGTAGATTAGGATGTAATGATTGGAATAATAAAATGAAATTTACAAAATCCTTTTTGATTGTGCAATCAATTCGATTCGTGAGTTAATTCTTGAGATTGCGCAACCAATTTGAATTTAAAAAATGTTAAGCGTGTGCAATAAAAGAATAAAATGATGCTGTAAACGGACGATATTACACAGAAACGACCAAGGGCTGTCAACTATTTTTAATGTTTTTCGAACAAAGTTTTCAAAGCAAACTTTTCAAGTTTGAAAACCAAAATGGAAAACATTTCTAACATGATCACAAGTTAAAAGTGCATAATAAACATTGTAGAGTAATAACAACAAAGAGCAGAAATTCATAATTTTATAGCTTTCTGTACAAAAGAGAGGAATTTCAGCACGCAGCTGCTCGTTAACATGTGATAAATGCATTTATTTTATTTATTTTCACCAATACTTCATTAAGTAATAAGAAATTTGGCCACTTAATCATGACACGATTCGTTATCTAAAAGTGACCAATTAATAATAATAATAATTATAATCAGTAATGTTTATTTATTTATTACCAAGTTCACCCCATTTCACTCACTCGTAGCATTCACTCGTCATTCATATCGTAAGGAAATTGAGAGAAGAACAGCAACATCTCTGCCCTTCTCCAAACAAACAACCAACGGATTGAGGAATTCAATTGGCAGTGATGTACATGACAACTGATTAAGATCACTCTTCTCACAATCATGTGATAACTGTTGAGCATTTCGAAAACAAACAAACAAAACCGACAGATAGAGAAAAATATTTTTCTTTGCTTTGCACGATAAAAATTGCTATTACCATTGGATTAGGCAAGAAATCAAACTTCCAACTAAAGATAATCGATTAAATGAATAAATACACGTGTAAATAAATACGTGGATTGGATAGGGGCTGCGGAATCGAGTTGGTGATGCCAGTCCCCCTTCCAAACTCAGTTACTCACGCTTCTGTTTGACTACGCCACAACAAGTAATCTGGAATACGAGGCAGTTCGATTCTACATTAGAATAAACGGAGGAAAATGTAACCGACTCAAATTAAAATTACCCACATGTGACGTACTAAGAATACCGTAAGACAATTTCGTTTTAATCTACGTTTTTTCTTTTTTTTTTTTTTTTTTTTTTTTTTTTTTTTTTTTTCTTTTTTCTTTTTCTTTTCTTCTTCGTTATATACAGTTTGACCAATGCTGAATGAATTCACATGCCAAACATTCAGCCGCTGTATCTACTAGTTAAATATCAAACGCTATTAGCCGACATCGAAATCTAAGGGAAGAAAAGTAACATAGAATACACCAGTCAAGAAATTGTACTGTGTATTGTCAGTAAGCTCGGGGAAGTTAGATGCGATCGAAACGAGGAAGGTCCTGTTAGGCCTACTTTGGAAAGTTAGTGGGTTATTCATTCACAATAAATAGAAGGAAAAAAATATACATTTTTATTATAAATTTAAAATTTCCCAACTGCATCTGACATTACTCACTACAAGCCAGCGCTCGATTCGGAATCAACAACCGTAGGTGCAGACATTAAAATCGGAAACTCAAATAGTCGAATTGTGTCAATGGGGATGATCACACAACGGACAGACAGGGTAATGTAAAGAAGACTGCAACACGCTATGAAAGAAGAAAAAAAAAGATCCAATTTGAATATAAAAATAAATTATTTAAAAAAAATTATTTAAAAAAAAAAAAAAAAAAAAATCCAATTAGCAGCTGCCAAGGAACTCCCAGCCGCATGTGTTACGCCTGATTGTCTCCTATGAGAAAAATGGAAACACAAAAACATTTGAAAAGAAAAATGCACCATTTGCATTCCAGCAAAAATCCAACACGACTCAATGTCAAATGGACGATGGGCAAAAAATGACGTAAAAAAAAAAAAAGATGATGATAATAATAATAATAATCTTGACAGACCGAGTCCACTAATACCATACTATACACCATGTTTCAAGCAAAAAAAAAAAAACTCCAAGAAACCTTAATTGAAGTCCAAGCAGCTACGAATGGACGAATGCAACATTTCCTCTCTGGTCCAAATCTTTTATGATAAATAACAAACACTAAATTTTTTTTCTTTGAACAACCGTCTAACTATGGCAAAATGGCAGTCAAGCTGCACAAAGTATAACAAGATGGCAGTATGAAGAACATGCTCCTTGATGAGCACGAAAGAGTGGACGCGATATCGCATCCAACAACGCCATCACCGACTAAAGTCTTGGCCCGGAGGACTTGGGAGCCGCTACTTAACGATCGTTCTCTAGCTAAAGATCAAAAACGTGGAAAATTAATTCATTCTCATTCTATCGCAAGGTTAAAAATCCTTCCCGAAAATCAATTTTTTTTCTTCTTAATAAAAAAACGAACAAATTAAATAAATAAATAAATAAATAACTAAATAAATAAATAAATAAATGAGAAATTTTTTTGTTCTAACTCCAGTTGAAAACTGAAAAATGACTACGCCCTGTTTGCCTTCTCAATGATATGTTGGCAGCTGAGACAGAAAAGCACAAGATGCGACTCCAAACACTGGGCCAACACAACCAACAGTCTGACAGACTAATTAAACCGTGTATGGTTTAGGCTTAATTAGCACTGGATTCGTAACCTTGCCCTAAGCTCTCGACGCGTTCAAAAATAGCCCGGATGCTCCGAAATGCCATAATAATGGCCGTTATAAATGACTCCGATTTCGCGCAAAACTTCACCCTTGATGGTCGCTTTGATGGTCCAGTTGTGCACGTCGTCGCTTTCTTTCTCCCGCTCCAGGCGCTCCACGTCCACGATCTTTGAGCTGAGTCGTTCCAAGATGACTCCTATGTCCTTAATGTTGAGATGATGTTTCTGTTCCAGTGACAACTGATCGACGAGAAGCAAGTAACGCTCGCTCATCTGCTCGTCCTCCGCTTGCGTGTTCTCCGTGTCCGATTCCGACGAGTTCTCCTTGTCGGGTGCGCGCGGCTCCACGTGAACGTCCAGAAACCGAACGTGCGTCCCTTTCGGCGAAGGACGGCGAACGGCCACGTCGGGCTGTTCCTGGATGGGCGAAGTGGCGACCGACGACTTGTTCACGTGGATTCGACCGCCCTCTTCGTGCAGTGCGCAGCAGTGGAAGTCGCATACCATACTGCCGTCGGGACTCGCGGCTCGATGCTCCACTATCACGGGTTGAATGCGACCGCTGGGACCGGTTGTCGGCATTACGTCGTTGATTGTTGTCACCTTCTTCCCGAATCGGTCGTGGTAGACGCCGTCTTCGTGGTCCAAACTCTCGATTTTGGTCGTGATGGTGATTGGACTTTTGCGCTCGACCGCGCCTTCCTCCGGGAATATTCTGTGCACCTCTCGGACGGTGGGCGATCGGCGCGCGGGGCCCACCGTCACCTTCCGAATCTCGCGCTGGTCCCAGTTTAACACGACCGTGATCCGACCTCGGTTATCCATGATCTTCCAAGACGGGGCTTCGTCGATTAACTCCAACGTGTTGATGGCGTCGCACACAATGCGTGGAATGGCGTGGATAGCTGGAAACCACACAGTGCCACTTTGTCACATTCCACACCAAACAACCAATGATCTAGGCCAATGAAATTTCATTCAGAAGATAAAAATAAAAATAAATAAATAAAATATAAAATAAAATAAAATATAAAATAAATTAATTAATTAATTAAAATCAAATTAAAGTTTCAAAAATGCGCTACTAACACGAGTCACAAAAGCAACACAAAAATCAAACAAAAACATAAATTTAATAAAACTTTTAATGCAAATCATACAAAAATAATAATAAAATCAAAATCAAAATCAATCAATCAAACAAACAAACGGAAACCAAAAAAGCAACTGATAATGCATTTGCATTTTACCTGCCCTTATAGCCTCTACTCCAGGCGGATACCATTTCTCGCCCACCCTCAGAAACACAAACACTGTGTTATCCTCGAGCATCTGGAAATAACGGTCATCATCTATTTCGGTTCCATCAGTTTCTAGAACAACAGACACGTCTGATTCTTGAAGCGTAAGTTTCATTTTCCCTTCAAAGAGAAACAAAAAAAAAATTAAAAAAACCAGAAATTGCACCAAAAATCACTCATTTCGAATTTCCATCTCTTTCTTTCCGTTCTACCTTTGCCCACGAGTTCTTGGATGTTGCTGGCAGTGACTCCTTTGCGAACTGTGCGATCGGCGCTCCACACTTTATAAGGCCGTTGCCTAGAGCCCTGTAAACGTAAAGCGATTCATCAAAACGATGCACCAAAGTGATAAACAATGCATTGGATCGAGAGCGAGCGAAAATATTGGTGTATCTATCATCAAAACAAGTCAATCTCTCTCTCTCTCGTTCTATCTCTCTTTCGCTCTCTACCTTCATGCTCCTCCACCTCCTCCTCCTCCTCCCACACACGGAAGTGGGTTAAAAAATGATTGCACACACCAGGAATGCAGTGCACCCGCGATTGCAAGTTCAGAGCTTGCAATTCATGTTACGCAACGAGATCATCGTTCAAACGAGCTGGTTGCAGTCGAATTTGATGGAATATACGAAATTGCTTCTTCCTCGACACTGGGGTTGAGGATGGAGCGTTCGTTCAGCGTTCTGTACGCCACACTGGCAGCAAAGGGTCAGTCCATATCCAACGAGGGTGGGGAAAAACAGTGACCTATATTCGCGGGTCCATTCCTACTCTCACAACTCAAGGTGAGAACTTTGAAGAACATTTTTCCCGATGCATTTTCGTTTGCACTTATTTCGAATTAAGAAAAAAATTGCAAAAATATAAACTTTTGCGATTTGTATTAAAAACAATTTTATTTTATTTTTTATTTTTTTGATTATTCGAAAACGTTGAATTTATTTGAATTTGGGCCTTCAGTTCGACCAATTTTTCGATTAAAATTGATAATAGTTTTAAAATAAATTACGGAAGTAAGATTTGTTAACGTGAAATGATCTATTTTTTCTATTATATTCTCAAGTTGGTGGTTAAGGAAGTGATTTTATTTTTATTCTTAATTTTTTATTCAAGTGCAATTTTAAGCGAAACGAGTTCACTTACCGTTTACATGTGATAAACACAAACATCTCTTTTCTGCGCATATCTATCCTGGTAAGTTTGATTGTACATTTTCTACATCTACAGGAGGAACTTAAATCTCAATAACATTGACGTTAGGGTTAACCGAGGAGGAGACGCTACGAGAGCTTAATTTCTTAAATTAATGTTAAAAATGGATTACTTACTTCGGCCGTCATCATTTCATCCCTTTACAAAATTGTACACTTTCTATAATTCTACACATTGATACCAATTTCTTTCTTCTGCAATATCCAAAAACTTAAAATGTGCGCCTGACCGTAGAGGCTTCCCATCGTTACGGGAACCGACCGGAAAAGGAAAAGCAACTTAAATTACTAAAAACTAACGGTAGATGGCGTGACCTTATAGTAGTTCTTGCAGAGTACTCGCTAGTGGCGCTAGTGGCGCAGGAGTCAACGACGTCACTATCACGACGTCTTTACGTTGTGTTATTTGTCGGGGATTTTTGTAGAATCCACACTTGAACTAGCGCTTGTTTGACTGTTGGGAATACACACCACCAGAAAAAATGCCTCGAATAATGATCAAAGGAGGTGTTTGGCGGAACACGGAGGTAATTATTAACGTAAAAGTTGGTGGTTAACATTGTTTACTAATTCAAAATTCCCTACAGGATGAAATCCTCAAAGCCGCCGTAATGAAATATGGCAAAAATCAATGGTCGCGAATAGCATCGTTACTACACAGAAAGTCGGCCAAACAGTGCAAAGCACGATGGTAAGTTTTTGTAAAAAAAAAAATTAGTTAAAATTAATTTTCCATTTAAATTTGTATTTTTTTTTTTTTTTTTTTTTTTAAAGGTACGAATGGCTGGATCCCAGCATTAAAAAAACAGAATGGACTCGCGAAGAAGAAGAGAAGTTGCTTCATTTGGCTAAACTTATGCCGACACAATGGCGAACGATTGCGCCAATAATAGGAAGAACTGCGGCACAATGTTTGGAGCACTACGAATTCTTGTTGTAAGTAAATAATAGTTGAATAAATTTCGAAGATTTTAATATTTTGGATTTGTTTAGGGATCAAGCGCAGAAGAAAGAGGAAGGAGATGAGATCAGCGATGATCCACGGAAACTCAAACCGGGAGAAATCGATCCTAATCCAGAAACTAAGCCTGCACGACCCGATCCGAAGGATATGGACGAGGATGAATTAGAAATGTTATCTGAGGCTCGTGCACGTCTAGCAAACACTCAGGGCAAAAAGGCGAAGCGTAAGGCTCGCGAAAAGCAGCTGGAAGAGGCAAGACGTCTAGCAGCACTACAAAAACGCCGGGAATTGCGTGCTGCTGGGATAATGTTGCATCCGAGAAGGTTTGTATTTCATTTAAAAATTCTAAAATATTTTATTTAATAATTAATTTGTTTTAGAAAGCGAAAACGAGGCGTCGATTACAACGATGAGATTCCCTTTCAGAAAAAACCTGCGGCTGGTTTTTACGACACCTCTGCCGAACTTTACGAACCTTTGGGACCCGATTTCCGAAGTCTGAGGCAACAAAATTTAGACGGGGAACTGCGTAGCGAGCAGGAGGAACGAGAGCGGAAAAAGGACAAACAAAAGATGAAGAAGAGAAAAGAAAACGACATTCCGCTCGCACTCATTCAAGGGAATGCTGAACCGGTTCGAAAAAGGAGTAAATTGGTTCTTCCAGCACCCCAAATATCCGACCAAGAGCTGGAGCAAGTAGTTAAACTTGGAAAAGCGAGTGAGGCTGCGAAAGAAGCGGCTGAAGATAGTGGCAACAAAGCATCGGAAGCACTTCTTAGTGATTACAATATTACTCCTAGCATGGCTAATTTACGCACACCAAGAATACCTGCAGCGCAAGATAAAATTCTACAAGTAAATAATTTTGTTTTTATGCTAATTTGAATTTATTTGCACATTTTTTGTTTACATTTTAGGAAGCGCAGAACATAATGGCGCTTACGCATGTTGACACCCCACTTAAAGGCGGATTGAACACACCGTTGCACGAAAGTGACTTTGGTGGCGTAACCCCGAGACCACAAATCACCCAGACACCGAATACAGTATTTAATACTCCATTTCGGACTCCAAAAGGGCAAGAAAGTATGTTTAGATAATTTTTTTGTTTCAATTAACATGAATTAAAATTTGGAATATTGTAGGTTTGACTCCAGCACGAACACCTGTGTTGACGCCAGCACGTTTGATCGGTGAACAAACGCCAGGTGCAACTCCATTGCGGGATAAACTGAATATAAATCCTGAAGAGGGATTTGGGTTTGACGAGACCCAAGGAAGTAAACAATACCAGAAGGAGGCACGCGAGCAATTGCGGAAAGATTTGTCGTCGTTGCCGCAACCGAAAAATGATTACGAAATTGTACTCCCCGAAGGGGATCCGTCTCTGGAAAGTGAGAAACAAATGGAGGAAGAGTCTGTGGAAGATGCTGCCGAGTTGGACGCGCAGCGAGAGGAGGAAATAAAAGCGCAGAGTTAGTCTACTTGGTAAATTTGGTCAAAATCAAATATTCATTTTTGTTTTTATTTCATTTTCAGTGGAAAAAGAATTGAAATTACGATCTCAATCAGTCCAAAGAAACCTACCACGTCCTCTGGACGTGAATTCGAATGTTTTGCGTCCAACTAATGTCGACCCACCCCTCACGGATCTGCAGAAGGTTTATCGACTATTAATATTTAACGCAACTTGAAAATTTATTGTTTTTATTGATATTTTTAAAGGCCGAGGAGTTAATCAAAGCGGAAATGCTAATAATGTTGCATTACGACACCGTGAATAACCCGAGTTCATCTCAAATGGGATTGACAATTACCAGCGGCGGAAAGAAAAAAATTGGATCCACCGGAGCCGTAAATCAAGCCCAACACGTGGCCTATTTAGAACAACACCAATACGAACGATTTACCGAATCGGAATTGGAAGTCGCGAAAACCATGTTGAAAAGCGAAATGGAAGTAGTCAAACAAGGAATGGGGCACGGAGATTTGTCTCTCGATGCGTACTCCCAAGTGTGGGAGGAATGTTTGTCTCAAGTGTTGTTCATGCCCTCCCAAAACAGATACACGAGAGCTAATTTGGCCAGCAAAAAAGACAGGATCGAATCGCTAGATAAACGTTTGGAGGTATTTAATATTTACGTCTTATGAATTGGTTTGAAATTAAAATTTTGAATTTATTTTATTTTTAGCAAAATCGTTTGCATATGACACGCGAAGCCAAAAGAGCCGCAAAAATGGAGAAAAGATTAAGAATTTTGTGTGGTGGTTACCAATCGCGAGCTCAAGTTTTGATTAAACAAGTGCAAGATACGCACGAGCAAATCGAACAGACGCAATTGGAGTTACGAACGTTTGAGTACTTGAGAGATCACGAGATAATGGCTATTCCCAAACGGATTGAGGTTAGTATTGTGGCTTTGTGTACGACATTTTTAATACTTTTATTTTTATTTCAGACTTTGACTGAGAACGTAAATCGCCAAATGGAGAGAGAAAACTCATTGCAGAAACGTTACGACGAATTGATGAAACAACAAGAGGAGTTTAGAGAAACCAATGACATTTTATAGAACCTTCCTAAATCATCAGTTACATTTAGTTTTATAGATTTTTACATGTTTTAGTTACATTGTTTTTATCACTAATGAATAAACAATTCTGACAACTACAGTTTGCTTCGAGTGGTTACAAGTATTTTGGGTGGCGATCTTTGTAAGCGATTTCACCAGCGCGGCATTTTCGCTCGAATTCCGCCTATCGGCAAACAAACCGAGAAATGAATAAAATGCTGGCGAAAAACCGGATTTTAAATGTATAAACTTACTCGCGCAGAATGCATGATATACCCAATGGCAAACATTGGGATAACGATGATAAATGCGTATAATTTCGCAGTGTAGAAATTCGGTCTGAAGAAGTCTCGTTGCGAGTTTTTCATCGCATAATACCGCTGATGGGCAGGTTCAAACTGAAAATTTAATTAGAAATAAAAATGTAGAAATATTAATATTATAATAATAAATTTAAATAACTTTGATACATCAACGCGAACACAACAAACCAGGTAAGCCACTCGGTCGTGTCTAGCACAGCAGCCATGTACCGTTGCGCGCGGGGCAGTACGGGAGCATCACCTCCAGATTAACAAACTGAATTAAACATTTATCAAGAATATATTCTTGTTTTTAGAAAGAAACAAATATTTTAAATGTAGATAAATGGCTAAAAAAAATATAACACACAAAAAGTAAATTATTATTAAAATAATCACACCTATAATTAAACAAACAAAAGAAAATTGTGTTGTTTGTATTAACCACTGTTTTAGGAAGTGATGGACCCAGAATGCTTTGCTCGAGATTATGTGTAAAAGGCTATATGCCATTAACGAGCGGCATCTGATGGCTAGTGCCAGTACCAGCATGAATATACCCAGTTTGTTTTGTAATTACAGCAACTCCTCCTTGGCCAGTTATTTGGCGAAATGGATCGGTGTAGGTTTTAAGAAAATAAAATTTCCTTTCCGCTCTCATTTCAGCACGACGAGCGACGAGTTCGGGTTCATCCACACGGCCTGGCTCGCCGACTTTTTGAATATTGTACGGCATGTTTCACTTGTTACGAAGCGAGAACTTCTTCAGCGTCCTTCTGCTGCTTCTCGTATAACCGGTCAGCTCAATGGACGGAGTCACGACCGGTCTTACAAATCTGATTTCTGCTGAATTGATGTTTTTTTTCGCTTTAAACTTGCACATTGTATTTTTTAAACACTACTAGAATGTCTTTTATTTTTTCTAACTGAAACTTACATAAACAATAAAATACTTATTTTAATTTCTTTGGAATTCACAGATACTTTGGATGACGATCTTTATATGGGATTTCACCATGGCGGCATTTTCGTTCAAATTCAGTCTTTAAAATTAAAAAAAAAAATTACTTTAAGTAAATCTCCTTATAATTACACTATACCCGAGCAGTGTGCATGATCGTTCCAATAGTGAAAATTGGGATGATGACAATCATTACATATAGTTTGGCTGTGTAATAATTTGGTTTGAAATAATCTCGTTGCGAGTTTTTCATAGCATTATAACGATGAAAGTTTGCTTCGAACTAAATAGCAATAGAAGTATTCAGAAATAAATGGGTCAAGATATTTAAATTTTCTTGTTTTACAAGAAATCCTCCTTCGCCTTTCAAATGTCGATAAGGATCAGTGTATCCTTTCAGAAATCGTTGTTTATTTTCAGCACGAATGGCAGCTCGTTTTTTGACTAAATCTGGATCATCAAGTCTTCCAGGATGGCCAACTTGCTGATTATTGAACGGCATTGCAAAATTACACAACAGAAAACAGAATCCAACTGCCAGAAGAAAGACTATTTATTTCGAATGTTGAATAATTAAACAATTATGCGAACACAAAGCAGCAAAACAATGACTATTACCGCAATCCACCACTAGAGGTATTTAAACAAAACTCTCGTCACCACCAATCATAAAAATCGTTGCGGTAGCTTCGATCGAGCAATCTCGAAAACGAGATTGCGCGTATGGCAAAAGCGAAATCTGCAAAACATTTTTAATTTAATTTAGTAATCACATAGGAATAAATGAGTTTTGCAACTAGAAAAAAAGTTGTGAAACATCAATAAACTTTTATTTATTAAAACAGACTTTTTATAATCGTTGTGTTATTGCGCAATTGCCCACGACTTCTTGTCCGATATGGTCTGATCTAGTGTGGTGTGCGTGGTCATGATCTGTCTCTTTCACTTGAATGTTAAGTGAACTTATCAAAGTACTTTAGTTTAATTAATTTATATCAAGAAACTTAATAATGGACGATTCGATGAGTTTTATGTCGGATTATGAAGACGTAACACAGTTTTCCAAGGTAAGAATGAAGTAAAAAAGTTATTTTTTGTACTATTTGTAATATATTTTACGTTTTTAGGCCGCGATGCAAGCCGCAGTGACCGCAGTAAAGAATTGCACGAACGTTGTGAACATTGACACCACAAATTTTGATCCTTCAATTCCACTTAAAGAACTGCGAGCCGGGCAGATTCAAAAGCTGCTTGATTTGTACGTCATACAATTTAGCAAAAAAAATAATTTTTTTGAAAGGTAATAATAATTTTATTCTCTTTCATTCGTTTAGGATGAGTGAGATCATGAAACATCAGGCGATTAAAAGAAATTTGAATCTGATGGATTTAGAAGATAAGGTTGATTTGCTGGCCGAAGTCAACGATTTGCTAATGGAAAAAATTGTAAGATTTTGAATATTTATTTCCAAGGAATTAAAGATATACGAAATAAATTGAAAATTATTTTTGTTTATAGGGTTTATCACTTGACGATGCTTCCGGCAAAAAGAAAATGACTCCTGTTTTAGCTTTAGCTAGTGTGGGAACAAAATCATTAATTCGCACAAGTTGGAACAGAAAGGTTAATGTGGTAACATTTTTTTTATTAAATGTATTCATTTGTTTTGTTTATTTATTACCAGGCCGCTGTTGACTCTACGAGTACAAATTATTCTCTACTAACTGCCAAAAATATTTTGCAACCTCAATTGAAATTTGCCGACAAAATTAATAACAGCGACAAACCGTTTCAACCTATAATTAAAGAGAAACCAAATTCTATACGACCGCTTTCAATCATTATGGAACCAACGAGAAAAGGTTTAATGTTAGTATAAATGAAATATTAGTACAAAGTTCAGTCTTAACTTGGAAAACCGTTGCATTAATAGGTTCAGCCATCCGTACGAATGTGAATTAGAACATTTTAAACCTCGGCCAGAGCAGTTAGAAAGTGTCACGCCACAAATTCCAAAATCGTTAGAAGAGACAACATTGGTTTACATCGACAAACCGGAGCAATTGACAACATTAATGGAGGAACTTAGAGACCAAAAAGAATTAGCAATTGATTTAGAGCATCATTCTTACCGAAGCTTCCAAGGAATTACATGTTTAATGCAATTATCAACACGTTCAAAGGATTATATTATTGATACGTTGGAATTAAGAAGCCATTTACAAATTTTAAACGAAATTTTTACAGATCCTAAGATTGTCAAAGTATGTATTCCAAATTTTTATTTTAAGTTGTTAATTTATTTTTAATTTGTTATTTTCAGGTTTTACACGGGGCAGATAGAGATATAGTGTGGTTACAGCGTGATTTCGGTTTATATATAGTCAACATGTTTGACACCGGTCAGGCATGCCGCGTTCTTAACTTTAGTAGTTGCTCTCTTGCTTTTTTGTTGAAACTCTATTGTAAAGTGATTGCTGATAAGCAGTATCAATTGGCAGATTGGCGAATTAGGTAAATCCTAATTTAATTGCATATTTGGTAAAGCATTTAATTGTTTTTACTGTTTTTAGACCTCTGCCAGAGGAGATGAGCCGGTACGCTAGAGAAGACACTCATTACCTGCTTTATATTTATGATATGCTGAAAAATGAGTTACTTAACGTAGGAAATGAGCAAAAAAATCTACTGTTAAACGTTTTAAATCGTAGTAAACAACTTTGTCTCGAGGTAATGTTGATGCTTTAACATGGCCACATTAGAAATATTAATTGTATATTTTAAAATTTGTTTATAGCGTTATGAAAAACCTGTATTTACGGACGATGCACATTTAGTATTATACGAAAAAAGCAAGAAAGTTTTCAATTCGCGTCAAATGTATGCTCTTAAAGAACTCAGCAAATGGAGAAACTCAATGGCGCGAAGTGCTGATGAGTCAATTGGGTATATAATAGTTTTGCGCAAAATTGGGAAAAGGAAATTAATTAATTTGTATTTAGATATGTATTGCCCAATCACATGTTGCTACAAATAGCAGAAATTCTGCCTCGTGAGCAACAGGGGATTCTGGCGTGCTGTAATCCTATTCCACCTTTAGTCCGACAGCAAGTGAATGAACTTCATATGATAATTTTCGCTGCGAGGGAGTTGCCGTTGGTCAAGGTACGAAAAATGATTCGTACGAAAATACTTTTATACGTCTACAAATCAAAATTATACGTTTAGGTTGAATCTCAGCAGTTACAAATAAATTTAGCGCAGACACAACGCAGAATAGATTTGGATAATCCGTTGGTTTGTCCACACGATTTTTCTCATTTGTTAGATGAGAATATTGCAAGCAGTAATAAGTTAAATAACATTAAACAAAATTATTTGATTAAATTGACACGGATTTCATTTCAGCTTCAAATTCAAACTCGATTTCACGGGGTGCTCTAAAACGTGTTGAAATAAAATCGAAACCCGACATCATTTTGTTGTCAGCTGATAGAAAACCTAAAGAAATAAAAGATAAAAAGTACATCGCAGTGAAAAATTCGTTGGAGAATAACGCTACACCTTATCAAAAAGTAAGTTTTAGGGCAGAAAATATTTTTCCACATCAATTGACGATTGCGATTGATTTTCAGTACCTTGCGATGAAATTGGCAGAACCAACTGAAACAGACGCTGAAGAACCGGTAGAGGATAGCGTAATGGAAGCAACAGATACAGATATTAAAGAAGTTGTATGCGACGATGAGGAAATTGACGATGAGCAGCCAATAAGAGAAATGTTGCCACAGGTTTTAGATTTTATATTGTTCGATTTTAAGATGATTTTAATTTTTTGGGATTGTTTTTATATTTATTGAAACAGAAGAAAAAGAAACGGAAAGCAAAAGATCTACAACGGCCTGAGAAGAAAATTAAAGAAGATTTTCAACCTTTTGATTACAGTAAAGCGAAACTTAAATCGAGTGGGATCGGTAGAAAGAAAAAAGGAAGAGGTCGGCGAGGTCACTTTGATGGCGATGCTTTACCGGATGAGTATAAGGTTAGTTGATAATTATCTACGTTTAACGTTACTTCATTTCGTAACATTAATTTTTTTTCTTGACAGACTGGTGGGAATAAATCTAAGAAAAATAAATCCAATAGTTGCAAAAGCGTCACTTACACAAAACAAATGTCGAAATAACAAACGATTTTGTATTGTTCGGATTTGTAATTAATGAAATAAAAATGAATTTTACTTTTAAAAATACGCTTTGTCCGTTAATCGTATGTATTTTTGATCGATTTACTATTTAAAAAGAAAAAATACCTGGCGCCGTCTGTTGGTAAAAAGGTTTAATTTTGAATCTGCTACGAGCATTTAAACTTCATTATCGTTTAGACACGCAAAAATTGTTACTTTTTGCCTACACGTAGTCATGATTACTTTTGAATGGTAATATAACAAGATTTTAATTTTAATCTGATTAGAACGGTATCAGAACGCATGAGAAAGATTATAATGGCGCCTCAGCACAAACTTGAGAAAGCAGCATGGGAATGGGCTGAAGAAATTAACGTAGAGAGCATCGGTCAACAGCATCTCGAAATAGCTTACAGAGTGAAATTACAAGCTTGTCAAAAAGGGAAATGCAGGTAAAAATTGTTTACAACTGTGTATTTATTGAATAGGTGATTTAATTTTGTAATTTTGTTTTACAGGAGGAATTGTAAGGGGAATCCGAATTGTCTATTTGGTTTAGGAGAAAAGGAATGGCTGGATGTAGAAAAAGAAGAAAATTGGTTTGCAATTGACGACCCTAAGCAAGAAAAACGAGTGGAGGTTCGAAATGATAATTTTAAATCAATTGTTTATTGCGTATTAATAACACAATTGTTGGGTTTTACTCCAGAACTGCTTTGTGGGGTTGAAAAATTTAGGAGCTACATGTTATGTTAATTGCTTGCTGCAGGTGAGAAAATCAGGTCAGAGTTTTAAAATTCGGGCATTTGAATTTAAATTATTTGATTTTACAGTTGTGGTTCCATAATCCAATATTAAGAAAAGGAATATACCAATGGAAACCAGAGGACGACCCGCAAGAAAAAATGAAGTTGTCAAAAGGTTTTGTTTGTTTTAAATTGTGGAATTAAATTAAACGTGAAAGGTTTTTAGGTTTTAATTTTAAGTTTGACTACATTGATTTAATATAACTTTTTATTTTGGTGACAGCTATTATTAGAAACTTTACAATTCGAGGTTTAAAATTTAAAACTTTTTTCTTTTTGTTGTTAATGTTATACGATTTGGTGTATTTATTTACAGACGAATCATATTTGCCAACATCATGTGCGGGACACTTACAGCTAATTTTCGGTTTACTTCAATATAGTGATCGTCGGTAATATTTTCAACAATAATTTTTAAAAAAATAAATAAATTAGAATTTTTTTTTATGTTTAGATATATTGATCCTTCAGACTTTGTAAATTCGCTGGGACTAGATACAGCCCAACAACAAGTATTTAAAAAAAAAATTAAGACAATTTATTTCAATAAAATATTAAGCTGTTTTATTTTTTTTATTATTTTGCAGGATGCACAGGAATTTTCTAAGTTATTTATGAATCTTTTAGAAACGAAATTACAGTATCAAAATAATTATTCAGTACGCGAAATTTTACAAACTCAATTTCGTGGAAAATACAACTACGATACAATGTAATAGTGGTAAATTATGTTTATTAATTTTGTGTCTTGATGAGTTTATATTTCAGATGTACAAATTGTAAACAAAACTCATCTTGTCCGTCGAATTTTTATGAATTGGATTTAAATATAACTGGCCATAAGGATTTACACGAATGCATTGAAGAATTTCTTAAAGTAAACAAATTACTTTATCCGTCAACTATTTTATTTAAATATATATCTTTTTATAGGAAGAAAAGTTGGAAGGGGCAGATCAATATTTCTGTAGTTATTGCCAATCTAAACAAAATGCAATTCGTAAAATAAAACTTGTAAAAATGCCTCCAGTACTCAATTTACAGTTATTAAGATTTATATTTGACCGGTAAGCAATATTTAATCATTTTGACTCGTTTGTTAATATTATATTGTTTTTGAAAATTACAGAAAATCAGGACAAAAGAAAAAACTTAATTCTTATTTAAATTTTCCAGAAGTTTTAAACGTCGATAATTACGTTTCATGTATTGGTAAAAAAATAATAATAATTTGCAATTTTTAGCAGATTTTTAAAATTTTTATTTTTATTTAGATCGATCTCAAACTATTTATGATTTAAGTGCAGTGTTGATTCATCGTGGTCCAACTGCTTTTTCTGGACATTACATTGCACACATTAAGGACAGGACAACTGGTGATTGGTACAAGTTTAACGACGAAACGGTTGAAAAAATGAAAGGGAATCTCAAACTTGGAGGCGATGAAGACGAAAGTATGAAAATATAGTTTTTTGTTTTTAAAAAAAATGATAACGAACGTAAATTAATATTTTATTTTTAATACAAAGTTGGTAAACAACCAAAAAAGCCCAAAGTTGGAAAGGGACAACATTCTTCAAAAAATGCTTATATGTTAGTGTACAGATTGCGTTCGAAAGAAATAGAAGGTAACAAAAAATATATATATATTCTTTAATCTTGTTAATCTTATTTAGTTTATTTTTCTAGACATACCGAAAGATACATCGACTGAATGGGATTTGCCCGAAAGATTACAAAATTTAGTTATTGAAGATAATAGTAAATTTGCCGAGTGGATTTTAGACATAGAAAAAATGAGGGTTTGTTGTTGACAATTTTAAAAAGGTAATATATAAAAGAGATGTTGTTTTTTGTAGGAATTAAATTTGAAAAAAGGTAAAGCGAGACAAGATGAAGTAAAGAATCTATACAATTTATTGCCAGTCACAAATGGCCAGTTTGAATGGTTGCAAACAGAATGGTTAACAAGCTATTTAACTTCCGAAGAGGGGATTAAACCTGTTAACAATTCGTCATTTCTCTGTCCACATTCCAAGTAAAAAAAATTAAATAATTTGCATTTATAATTTTATTTATTTTTATTTTTTTATTTAAAAAAAAAAATTAAAAATTAAAAATTAAAAATGAAAAAACAGATTGAACGTGGACAACATATGCCAAATGAAACTCATTAGTCAGGAAGCCGTGAGAATAAAATATTTTACATTTTATGCTTTAAAATTTATATGCTTTACTCTTCCAGGCTGACATCATTTTTGCCAAATATGGTGGGGGACCTCGGCTAAACAAGTAGAGTTTTAGTTATTATTTTAATGTTGATTATTGATGATATTTTTTTTTAGGGAAAGTTTATGCTACGAGTGTGTTGTTTTTCGGTGTCGATTAATTCGGACGAGAGCGCAAATAAGCAACGACCATAAATTTATTAATAATTTGCTGAAAGAAAAAACGAAACCGTGCGTTGACTTTGCCAGTTGATAGTTTAAAATAAAAAATTAAAAGTCAAAAAATTATTAAAACAGAGACGAAGAAGGATATTGGATCGGGAAATCATCACTACGTTCATGGAAAAAATTGGCGTTACTACGGTTCGAAAACACAAACAAAGAAAACGAAACGAGCCACGGCAATCTCGATGAACAAGTTCTGAATACAGAAGTGGACACTGATGACCAAGGAGAAACCGCTTTGCCACTATCGTTCACATTTAATGAAGACATTTTGTGTGACCACAGTTCGTTTCGTTTCAGCTAATCAACCCATTAAAACAAGGACGTCATAAATAAATCTAGAAAAAACGAGATTGACCAGTCACTGTATAATTGAAGACATTATTTACTTTTTTTAAATTTACATTAATTATTGTTATTATAACATTTGAGTTCGCCCAAAATTTAAAACTGAAAAGCTTTTTACATGTCGATGAAATGAAATTGGTTCATTCTGTAAAGCATAAAGAATATGACTTGCGTTTTTGTTAGTGGGAAAAATTTTTTTCTCTTCTTATTTCTTTATAAAAATTTCAATTACCTCGATCAATTTCACTTGCAGATGACTTATCTATTCACGACGCGGACAGACGTCTGGTTCCAGTTGAAGTTTGGAAACGCCTTAAACAGTATTTCACCGATGCACCTGAATTTTCACAAAGTCATCCGCCGTGCGGAAATTGTGAGGTAAGTTTTTTCCATTATAATTTTTTTTTAATGCGTTAAATACGGTGCACATTTTTAGGTTGTGCAAGAACGAACCGATCAGTTACGAAAAACTTATCGCAACATGGCATTAGTGCAAAAGAACGCACTGAATGATTTATATCTGGATAAAAACCGACCGATCACGACTAAACCAGCATTGGGCACGGCTTTGTACGCGGTGAATGCCGAGTTTGTGGACAACTGGCGTAAATTTTTGAGGTGAGGCGACAGGCGCGAAGAACGGGGAGGGGCTTCTTGGGTCTCCCACCCGCCCGTAACTCGGTGGCGGAACCCCATTTTGACAGTGATGGATCGTTTTTTAATAGTGACCAAAAGCTTAATCGGATGTAGAGACGGCGAAGGAAGGGGTGAGACAGTGCTCAGCTAGGGCACGAGGGGAGTGGGGTGGAGAGGGACGTATCATGTCGTTAGGGAAGAAGTTGATCATCAATTAAGATTAGTGAGTTGTCCGTCTACGGCGACTGAATCCGTTGACGTGGTCGTGTCGTTAAGAGTAGTTGATTTCTCGTGGGAAATTAGTGATTCGTCTTTTGTCTTTTTACTTCTTACTGCGTTTCGGGTATTAATTTCCAATGCTGGGTTCTCAAATCGAGTGGAATAGAAGCCTTTTCTCGTCATTATTCCTGAATATTAATTACTTCCATTTCTGATGTGGCTTCGTCGAGAAATGATGAGTCGCTCTGGGAAAAATTTATCGGCATTTTTTACATTCTTTTTTTTAGGTTTTTTTTATATTATTATTTTTTTTTTTATAAATTTCAAAATAAAGAGGTTTATAAGAAGTGGAAACTTCAATTTAAGTTGTACTAACCGGGCACCGTGGTCTGGTACTCCTCGAATCGCTCATGAGTAATTTGTCCCGACTCCGTCATTCATCCTCACGTATCCCCGTCGACCAATGAGACTAGACAACAGCTGTCGGTTTGGTTTACTCTCGCCGCATGCGCCTCGACAAGTCGGTGGGACCCGATGGATAAGGGGGTCCGCAATCCGCATAGCATTGCATCGGACGCCATTCGCTGTCCCCTCGCGCGCAGCAATTAAAGTTGCATTAGAAGCGCGGCCAACGTTGCAGGGGCTGAAATTGAGCGACCACCTCGTGATTTAATGTGTCAGTGATTGATTCACCAAATGCTGTCTTTTCTCCCACACCCAACCTTTTACACCCGCGTCTCCACCTGCTCCTCCTACACGGCTGTTGCGGCGACCCCTAAGGTCGACTGCGAGAATGGGACGATGGCGCCGGCGCTCTCGGCGCGAGTCAATTTGAATCTGTCGCCGTTTCGGTGTCGACTTTTTGAATCATCATTCTTGTGTTGAAAGTAGAACGTTATGCGGAAGGGGGAGGATCGTCACACGCGTCCTGCAAGCCAAATGCGTTTCAAATTGGTTGAGCGATGGCCTCCATCCACTTTATTTTGTCGATATCATCGGACGTCGATCCAGCGTTTTTGATCCCAGTAACAGACAAAACCGTTTGTCTTTTTCCTCTTTTCTCCTCTTTTCTCCTTCCTCAATTTACTAATGACTTTTTTTCCCCCTTTTTTTTTCTTTCTTTTTTTAAGGAAAAAGTTTCTTTTTTCTTCCTTTTCTTCTTTTTTTCCGATTTTAGATTACAAAGTGCAAAATCTTACCCAGCAGATTTTAGGTTTGTATCAGTGGAAGAAGTTTTGTCGAGACGCGCGCGGGTGTGCTGCTGAAACGCGGTCGGGGGAACGCGAAACAGCAATTGGCTGACTCGTAAAATTCACTTTTACGAGGCGCTCGTTGATCTCGGGGCAACAAGTGCTCCTCCGCTGCGCCTTTCACACACGATTCAAGCGGTGTCCTTTGTATCATGTGAAAAGAGGAGAAAAGGGGGATATCGAGAAATGAAAAGATGCCATGGTGAGAGAGAGAGAGACAGGGCCGCGAAAACGGACGCTGCAAAACTCTGACGAGGATTGGGGCTAGAGCTAGAGACAGGAAAAAATTCTGCCTTGTCAGCGCGATTAGCCACAGTCGACTGTGCTCTCCCCCCACTTCCCTCCCCTTGCCACTTTTCCCTCCCTCCCTTACCCCCTCGTCATCGATCAGTCCCAGAATCCTTTGCTTTTAGGGAACCGAGGACCACCCCGTAGCTCTCAGTCTCAGTCTTAGGACTCTTTTGTCTTTTCTTACGTGATTGATGCGCGAGACGTCGGTTGTTGACGCGCGTCTTCATCGTCTCGTTACGTCGAGGGTTAAGGAACGGAAGGGGTTAAGTTGGATGGCCGTAAGTGCGCGTCTCGATTTAGTTTGGACATTAATCACGTGCATTTCGTACACTCCATGTCCTTGCATATCTCCTTTTGCCTTTCCCTAATGATCTCCCTATTCAGAGAATGTCTGTGACGAAGATGGATTACCGTTATGAACCCTCATCCACCCCCGCATCATTCTCCATCCCAACCCCCTGCATCTTTCGCTTTCCCTCTCTCTCTCTGTCTCTTTCACTTCGTTTCCTGATTCCCGATCGAAGTTTTGCCCCGAGGAGAAGCGCCTCAGTGGTCAGCCGTTGAGCCTGCCTTCAAATAAATGTGGTTTTCAGATTAGGAACGCGCAAGAAGGAAAAAAAAAAAAAATGGATAAAAAAGTTTTTCCCTTGTCGTTCATCATGTCTCAGGCGTGTGTGGGCGTCGTCCATTTTTACACCTCATTCCTAATGAAGTAATCACTACTCCCTCCCCTTTGTCACTTAATTAAATTTTCCGCTATACACACACTCGCTCACCCCTTTGGGGTCAGTTGAAAGTGATACGCACGCGTTATTACAGTGGACGCTTTGTCTTTGAGTGGCGAGGGTTACTTTTTTTCCGGTCTTCTTTTTTTCTTTTTTCTTTTTTCTTATTTATTTTATTTTTCTATATATTTTTTTCCTTTCTTTTTGTGTTTTCAATTTGGGCCCTGACAACCTTGACAAAGTGGCTGCACCAACATTGGCGGCATCTCTGCTGGGGGTTGACAGTGTGGCCACCTCCAGACACCCCCCTCCACCACGTTTCTCTTTACACCTCTCCACCCCACACCCCGCTTTTATAACTCCCCCTACCTCAAACTGACGACCTTCCAACACTGACAAGTTTAGATAGGTAACAGTGACGTCAGATGCGATGATTCATAATTTATTCTTTGACGTGTAAGGAGCAGGTGGGTTTTGCATGGCGTGCGTCTGTCGAGAAGTGCGTGAGGAGCGGGCATCAAAGGACAGGAAACGCGAGTTGTGTTGTTGTATATCATTATTTTCTCTCGTTTTGCGCTCTTTGTGATTGTCGAATCCACAGTAGCGAATGTTGCATTTCGGTTTTTATGAATATAAATTGGCGCCAAATGATAGGGTGAATCCGGCTCCCCCTCGGGGCGAGCAAGCCAGAGGTCACCGAGGGGACTTCGATTGAGGTGTTGAGATGAGGCCAGGTGGAGGTGGGGAGACGAGCAGAGCCAGAGCCAGAGATGCGCATGCTCACTTGCAAGTTGCTTTCTCTCGTCACCTCTTTAGTCGCTTGGCCTCCCACGCATGATGTAATCGTTTTGCTTAATCCTTTGAAGCCGCTCCTAACGAGCAGGTGTGGTGTTGATCTCGTTGCGTCAAAATGCTTCTGCGTGTTGTTATGCTTTTATTTTTATTTTATTTTTATTTTTATTTTTATTTTTTCTTTTTATGTATTTTTTTTTTATATCTTTCTTTTCTCGGCCTTAATCTCTTCCTCTTATTATTTTTTAATGACGAATATTTTTTGCAACATAAGTCAGGTGAAGGGTCAGAGAGAAGGTGCTACCACACGATGGGTGGCACGAGGGAGAGCGCAATTCATCATCGGGAATGTTAAAAGAAAAAGTTTGATTTTTCGAGTATGCAAATGTTTTTAGCGCGCCCCCTTGAACGGGACGTTGAAGCTAAAGTCCGGCGCATTCCCACGCGGAAAAGGAGCGCACCTGGAGCAGATCTCAGGCACAAAGTGATTTACAGCGCCCACTGGATCTGCTGCCAGCTCACTCCCCTCCCCGCTCGTTTCCCCTGAGCGAAAGAGAGATGGACGTGTCGGTGCATTTGAGCTGAAGGTCCCGCGGGAGGGGCCAGGTAAGCGCCCCAGGCTGAGCAGCAACAGCAGCCGCTCAACGAACGACTCCCGCTGCTCCGAAGTCTGGATGGCATGTCACGCAATGCACGCGAGCAAAGTCCATCGTGCAACGTGGTGCAACGGTTTGGAGGGGGCAGGGGAGGGGGAAAGAGGCAGAGCTGAAGGGGGATGAATGCGAGGGGGAGGAATGAGAGACGGGGAGATGAGAGAGAGAAGCTGTCAGGCCAAAGATGGATGTGTCTCAGGGCAACGGGCCACCTCCAGAGGGAGACGAAAGGGGCCACGGGGAAGGAAGGGTCCCAACAGGGGCAAGAGGAGAACGGTGGGAAAGGGTTGCTGGTGCTGCATCATCGTGGTGGCGCCAAAAGGCGAGCGACGGTTGCTAGGCAATGCGAGGCAATGCGAGGCAACGCGAGGCAGTTCGAGGCAAAAATGAGTGACGCTGGCGACGTAATTAGTTTGATGGAGAAGGACACAAATTCCTCCATGTTTCGAAAAACCGCATCGCAAACAGGGGCTGCGTGCGCTTCACTTTTGCAATCGAGTGGAGCAGCCAGCGAGACGGCCCGGTATGACGTCAGACGCGAGGCCGCCACCGTTTTCCCATGAGTGACTGGAATGGCCAAACAGCTCGTAATTGCCATTGGGGTGGGGGTCAGGCTCCCCCTCTGGCCACAGCCATTGCCTTGGCTTGGCGGCTACCTCCCAAACACGCAAGATAATATCAAGTTTTCTAAGAGACGCAGCTCATTAATTACAGTGGTGCACAACCCTCAGACAAACTTCTCGTTTGCACTTTCTCCTCCCACGTGAACACGAGGTCTTTGTCCATTTGTCTCCATTTGTAAACGAATACTGTCCGTAGCCGCATGCAATCCAATTACTGCACTCCCTCTCTCGCAGTAGCACACACAGACATAGAAACGAAACTGGGCGAGATGGGGGGTGCGGGGAGAACCAAACCAAACCAAACCGAATGCCAGCCAGGAGGAAGGGGGTCGTGAGAAGAAGTGTGAACAGGCCAATCTGCTTATTGGCTTGTGTCCACTCGTTGCACTTTAGCATTCCCTGCGTCTGTCTAGGTCGAATCAATTAACAGAAGCAATTAAAGGATTTCCTGACAACATCCACCCCAATTCGCTCCACCCCTCGAGCCTCGCTGCAACGACTCACCCACGTTGAGCGAATACTGCGAAAAACAACACTTCGCTATTCTGGGTCTCTAACCACTGATGGAATTCCCACTTTTCTTGCCTTTTTTCCCCCCATCGACCAAATACTTTTGTCACTGTTGATTGCGAATTAAAGAGCCCGCGCTCGTTTGCATTTTTAAGCGACTAATTAAGGGATCAAATTGCTCGTGAAAATAAGGAGGTGGGCCACACCCAGGTCTTGAGTTTCCTTGGTTACTACATAAATAAACATTTGCGCGCCAATTGTAAGTGGTGATAAGTTCTGGCGGAGGGAAAAAAATTGACACGTTCGGAAATGAATTTTTGAGTTCTGTTTCGATTCAATGTCCGGCAGTTGCGGTAAGTATTTTCTGATATATAGTGGAGCGAAACTTAAGGAAAAGTGTAATTGAAATTTTATGCAAATTTGAGCGTTCGTTTGGCGTTGCTAGAGACTTGACAGCCTCATTATTTTGCCATTCCTCTTCTCCCCAATTACGTTTTTCGCCATTTTTTGGTCGACAAGAGACGAGATGGGGAGGCGGATGAGGGAAGGGAAAAAGAGGGGAATAAAAAAAACTGCCTCCTTTCGGCGGCCGAGGAAAGGAAGGAGGCCCGGGTAATCCATCACTGCCACCACGACGACAGGTCAGCGCTCATTAGGCTGCCACCACTGGATTTCGTGCAAAAACGAATTAAATAGAAATTGTCGAATATGCGCAACGTTGACGGGAACCCTCCACCACCCACCACCCACTCCACGCTCGTACGCTTTTTCCCGACGACAACGTGGCGTGCTGCACGAGCACCAACGCAAACTCGATGTGCAAAAGGGAAAAACGAGTTGAATATATTTCTCTGTTAGATTTGCATTAACTTTGCAATGAAATCACGAAACCATCTTCAAACCTACTTTTTTTTCCCCCAGACACCTCGTTTCCATCGTCTGAGGAAAATGAGGGTCGTCATGACGAGGGTGGAGAAGGGAAAAAGAGATGAAATTAGGGCGCAACCCCCTCTGATGGCGATATAGAAAAAGAGACAGGAAATCACATAAAGTGATCGACATCAATGAAATTGACAGCGAATCACAATTAACAATGCTGCAAGAAGAAAAGAAAATAGTTTTTTTTTTTTTATTTTTTAAAAAAAAAAAAAAAAAAAAAAAAAAAAGCGAAATGAAATAAATCAGAGGCCAACTAGAGGGCCACGTGTTGCAAGTGCGGAACCCGGCAGGCTAACACCCCCTTAGGGGTGAGGTGGGCGGCCAAAGTGGACGAACCCCGATGTTGACTCGGGCAGCGGTGTGGCGGTGACCTTGCGTTTCTTTGTGGAATGCATCTTTTGATAACTGGGGGGATCCACCTGGCACTGGCTAATGAGGTCACATCAAGGTCATGCTCCTGCCTGTCCCGCTCCGGGGCAGAGTGAGTCGAGCATCTCAAGTACACCGGCCCCTCCCTACTCTCCATCCACGCCCTCAAGGATGGGAAGGGTCGTCCGAGTCTCGTAGGCGGTGTGAATCTATTGCACACACTTGAGGTGTGTTTAACGAATACTCCCATTTCAGTACGGATCAATGTCTCACACCCCCTCATTAAATTTTTTTAATTTTTTTTTTTTAGTTTAAAAGTCGACGGGAAATTGCGGTATTTTTCACTTAGGTACCAAGCTTTATCCAAATTCCACATTACAAACTCGATGGTAGTGCGGAAATCAATTAAAAGTGCATAAAACTTGATTTTGTGAGATTACAAGATTAGTAATGGTATCGAAGTTACGTCTGTTGTGCAGCCCACTGCGCGGCTGCTACCATAAATTGTTGCTGGTACTAACTTCCACATCTCTCCCTCACATTTCTAGTGGGAGGATGGAGGGCAGCGAGGGATAACCGCTGCTGTAATTACAATCAATTCGCGCCCGGAAATGGACAACTATTTTTTTTATAAAAATATAAGTACGAGTATATAAGCTTACAACTGAATACAGTGTGTAAATGTATTTACCTGAGTGCAATGCACTTTTCAAAGAGGAAGTTTGCGTGTTTCTTTTAATTTTTTGTGTCTACGTTAATTTGATAAAAAAAATTGATTTCTATTTTTAATTTTTTTTTAAATATAAAATTAAATTATAATTTTTTTTTCCTGGTTGTTTAAATCTAATTTCGTCCGTAATTGTTCGCATTTTTTTAGAGTTACGGAATATTTAATAATTTATTTTAATGATTTTTTTATTATTATTTTTTTTTTTTAGGGGGTGGGGGTTGGGAGCGGGGGGGAAATGATGATAGGGGGTTGTTGTTTGTCAGGTGACAAGGGCGGGATAGGTCCCGTAGTTTTTCGCCGAGTCTTTCCATCTGGGGCGGAGCAGGGAGACGCGGGATGGGGAAGGGAGTAGGGAGTAGTTGCTTATTGATTTGAAGCTGGTTGGCGCGCGAAACGCGACTGACTCGTGTGTGTTGTCTTTTGGCAGAGACCCCGGACGCCGAGAACCGCCGCATCGAGTGGACAACGGTCAACTTTTGTGTTCTCATTCCAGACTTCGTTTCCTGCCCGAGGTGGAACTAAACTCGGGCGCCAGTCGGTCAGTGGTCTTTTCTTTGCATTTATTTTTTCTTGTTTTATTTTACTGATTTTTTTTGTTTTTGTTTTTAATTTTTGCAAAATTTATCACTTAATTTTACACTCACTTTTAATGCGTTGGTGGGTGGCGCCAAATGAGCGTGACGTGATCGGCGTCTGTCACTGGCGTGGGCGGGTCAGGGAACAAGAATGACCACAGTGTCCTTTCACAAAGTCCTTTTCATTTCTCGAGAGTATAGGGTCGTGTCTTGCCCTTGACCTCCGATGAATGACGTCAGAAGTCGTCCATCATGTCGAGATGTGGGGGAGGTGTAGCATTTCAAAAACTTTTTTCGGTTTGAAAATTTTGAGTTGTGAGACACTACACGTCACTGCAAGAGGATTCCTCTTCCTGTTTTTTATTTTTTTATTTTTTTTTATTTTGGGTGGGGTGGGGGTAGGGGTGTGGGGGATTAGGTCATCGATTTATCGATTTATTTCACTTGCTGGTCAGTTGAGGAAAGAGCAATTGTATGATGCTCATTCTATTATCGTGGTACGGCGCAAATGTCTCTTCTTCAACCTCTTAATATTTTTTTTTTCCTTCTTCACTTCGATATTTTACCTTCCACCTGTTTTTTTCTCCTTTTTTTTGTTTCACATATAGATATAATACACATATATATATATATAATTTTTTTTTTTACTTTTGTTTTATTTGCCAGACCATCGACATTTTTTATTTTTTATCGACGATAAAACCAAAGTCGTAAAAACTTTTTATTTTATTTTGTTTTGTTTTGTTTTATTTATTTCAATATCTCTACGTAATTTTTTTCACTCAGCAACACTTATTCTTATCTTCTTCCCCCCTACTTCTGCATGTGTACTCCTGTTTTAATCATTGAAACATTAAATTAAAAAAAGAAGAATTCAAAGATTGTAAATAAGGATGGGGTGTGGCGTGGGGGGGATGGATGACGTCATTGATGTTTACTCATCTTCCCTTAGTTGATGGCGCCAATTGATCTCCTTCTTGTCCTACTTTTTCTCTGATTGATCCTCTCTTTCTTTTGCTTGACTTCATTGCCAGTTGCTGCGTCGGTAGGTGGCGTTCATTTATGTTTAATGGCGACGCTACAGTTTGCACCCCCTCCTACTTGAATCCACCCACGCGTTTGTGTCGCGTTCTTGTCGTCGTGTGCCGTTTGCACGTGCATCCTCCTCCTCATTCCTTGCTCAGATCCATTAGTCGTGGCTGTTTTTGCGCTTTATGTCTCTCCCCACCACCCACCCTCTATTTCTCTTCTTTCTCTCTTATTTTCTCCCCCTCTCTCTGTTTCTCTCTTTCCACAACCCCCTCCCTCGCATCGTGTGCGTTTTCCGTGATATCTTACATTGATCTTTCGCTTGACGGTGCGTTCTGATCGGGCAAAGAGTTAATCCTTTTGCTGTACATCGGTAACGGGTTCAAAGGGTTGCGAGTCCCATTAGAGCCCACTGTTCATCTTGGCGTGGTGCTGGCTGGCGAATCATTAGTTTTTTTTTTTTTTTTTGTTTTTTTTTTTACTTCGTCCACTGCTTTTCTTTTTCGTCTCCTCACTTTATTTTTTTCCTTCTTCGTTTCCAATTCGCCTCCTTCAGCTTCTCTTTTTTTTTGTTTTTTCTTATTTTTTTTCTTGATTTTTCTATTTTTTTTGGACTTTTCTGCTGCTGCGTAGGCGTGTGTTGGTGGCGCTAGTGCTTTTGCTCCCTTTCTTTTTTCCGTTTGTGTTTGTGTTTATTGATTCGTATGCCAATATCTTGCGTTGCCCTTGGTGATCAATGAAACATTTTTGCCGCCACAAAAACGACTCAGAAATCACCTCAAATGCCCCTGGCTGGATTTGTTTTGAGCCCGAGACCAATTACTATGGACTCGTGTGTCTTTGAATCTAATTTGATAAAAAGCCCCTTCGTCTACACCTCCTCCACTCCACATGCCTACTTTCTTACTTTTTTTTCTTCTATTTCCCTCCACCTCACTACCACTACCACCGCTACTTCTGTTCATTTTTTTTATTTTGTTGGTGGATCCTTTAATTCGGTGGGGGCAGTAATCTCGCGTAGGTCCAGACGCTGGATTAAAGTGTCCACTGGACAAATGACTCGACATTGGGACTCGATTGGAGCCTTGCAACAAATCGGCTTTACTTATTGCATAATTCTGAAATTTGGAACGCGTGTAATTAGAAATCGTTTTCGTTTCTTTCGCTTCCTTTTTGGTTATTTTCATTCTTAAATTCGTAGAAAAGTTCAATTTGTTGATTTTTGCAGCGAAATGGAACGGTCTGGGTATGTCCAATTGCTTTTCAAAGATGCTTGCGCATGTGCAGAAAAGCTCATTACGAGGGAAAGTCCAGTTGGCCAGTACAAAGAAAAGAAATGGAGAAAAAGTTTGTGGCAGAAAAGAAAGAACGAACGAACGAAAGAAAGAAAGAAAGCGGAGGAAAGAGAAGGAAGAAGAAGAAAAAAGGAAAAAAAGAGTTGTGCGCAACTTCCTCGCCACTCCTCCTTCTCCATCCTCTTTTTCTCTGCCATCTCATCCATCCCTCCTTCCCCCCCTTGCCTCGTTGCCAAGATGAATTGAGGGAGGCGACCAGCTATCGGGACAGCGGGGGCGGGCAACTCGCAACGCCAAGATTAGAAGCCCCGGGACACCCGCGGAAACAGGGGACGGGTCATCCTTCTTGGCTCGCGTCCCCTCATTTATTTTCGCATTTGGTCCCTCGACCACTTGACCAGTGAACGCGGACACACCACTCCCTCTCCACATTTCTCTCTCTCTCACTCTCTTTCCCTCTTCCTCTGTGAGTCCCTTCGGAGTTGACCGCGATGATGGCTGGCCAGAATTCCCTCGCGAGTTCACGTCTAGAAACAGCAGACGCGATCCCTCACCGCGCGCGTTTCTCGGATAAAAATCATGACGGAGAGAAGGCGAGAGAGCAATTAATGAAGTCTTAGAGGAGCAGGAGGGAAGTAGAAAAGAAGCAACAGCCCTAATCGCCAACTCCCCCGCTGCTCGAGCAGATTAGACGCCGGCGTTGGAATCGTTTTACAGCCCCCACAATCGAGCGTTTCGATTAGCATTGCTGCAGCTGAAGCGGATGGCGCGTCCTGTCCCTTCCTTCCACCTGATTCGAGGCCGCTCCTTTCGACCGTGACTGGCCCCACTGACCTTCAGGAAATTAAGCTGCTGCTTGCGATAAACGTGGAAAGATAAAAATAAAAAAAATAAACAAAAAAAAAATAAATAAAAGAACAAGTTGATGGAGTCGAGTCATTTGCCACCCTCGGGCAGATCAAACCGAACCCCAACTTCACCTGGTGAGAGAAAAAAAGGGTGCGAGGCGAGGGGGCGATGGGTATGGGCGATGGGCGATGGGTAAGGTTGCACGTTCTACTCACCTTTGCCTCGCCGAAGTCCCCTGGGGTGGAGTCGATCCGTTCAGTGTTGGTTCCTAATGAACTGTTTGTTTTCAGCGGCATTGATTGACTACGTGGTGTGGTCATTGGTCAGTGTTGGGCCCCTGTAGACTAGTGCCCATTAGTCAGCCGCAGATTGGCACGTGGGGAGTGAGACGCTAGCCGTACCAGATTCCCACTACAACTTCTCAATCACATTGGGAAAAATCTCTTGATATTTTTTCTTTTTTTTTTGCGCTTTGCTTTTTCTCGTTTCTAAATGTGACTTTTTTTACACTTTTTTTTTTTTTTTTTTTTTGGTAAAGACTTTTTTTCCCTTTTGCAAATGTGACTGCGAAATGTCTCAGCGTTCTCAATTGGATTTCCTCCTGCGTCTGTTGGGATGAGGAGGGATGTGCAGGGGTGTAATGAGAACGCGGGTGGGTGCGCATTGTATCAAAAGTGAGAATTTGTGATGTTGTTTTCTTTCTCTTTTTCATTTTCATTTTTTTCTTCTTAAAGAAAAAAATTATATACTTTTTAAATTTGTATTTGTATTTTTTTTTTAAGAATCGCCTTGGTTTGGCCCGACGAATGGGCGTCCATTCGGGACTTATATTCCGTAGATTCTGAAGTAATAGTCACGTGCCAGTGCCTTGGTTCATCTACCGACTACCTGACATTCGTAACAACACCAGGTGAGTGGCGTACGACGAACGTAAAATATATACACGGTTTTCGCGTCCGGTTTAGTCGAGGGGTGGGGTTGTGTCCTTGGTGCGCATGTGCAGTGGATGCTGAGTGATAATGATGATGAGCGCCATTACTTTAATGGATCCAGTCATTAGGCGCTTTCTTGATCGCGTTCTTGTAAGTCGCTTGGCTTCTTCTTTTATTTCATTTAATTTCTTACGATTCACCTTCATTTGTTAGTCGCGGCATGACGTCATCTCAGGTGTTGTCACAGTAGCGTTCTTTTAATTTCGAATCAAATTAAACGCGATCCTTTGCTCCACCCGCACACCCATACACACTTATTCATTCCCTTACCCCTCATTTTTTTCTTTTCACGCCAGATTATTTGCCCAACTAATGAATTTTTCAGCGTTTTATATATTTTTTTATTTTTTATTTTTCGAAAAAAAAGTCGCTGATCCCGTAAAGTCGCTTCATTTGCAAGCAAATACAAGGAACGCACAATTTAATATAATTGGTGGTTTTTAGTAATATAATTTAAATTTTGTAATGCGCTGCTGTTTCTTGAACCGGTCGAAACTGACGTCACTTGTTTTCAAATTGCTCGTTTTCAAATTGAGAATTTCTATTTTTTATTTTTTATTTTTTTGTGGAAAATTCGTGACAATCTTTTTTCCTTGTTGAAGGAGGTGACATCAAACTCACTTTCATTGAGGAAATTTAAATTAATATTAATTTTAAATAAATTACTACATTGGGACAGAAATATTGCAATCAAGATTTAGAAAATGATAAGTATTAATATTCTAAGCGAACCTTTTTTACCGTTATTTATGTTGAAAATGAGTAAGAGGAAGTGATGTCATACACAAGTGCCTTAAGACAAACTTAGAAGAAAAGAAAAAAGTCGAGCTGACTCATCACTTTTCTATTTCGTGCAAGTTTCGGTGACGTAGAGCAGAAGAGCCGAGTAAAATCGTGTTGGTTTGCTCATTTACCGCTCACTTTCGACTGGACTTGCTTTACAAAGCTGCACAAATAAATCAACTAAAGGGGATTTTAATAGTATCGGGTCAATCGTGGTTCGAAATGATTTCAATCTGTGTAACTAAAACCATAAAAACAAAGGGATAGAATTATGCGACATTACTGACATTTTTTCATGGGTCATTATTTTGATTTACGCACAAAAGAAATGTAAACAAACTTAACAAAAAAATGCAGACATTGTTGAGCTGTTGCATTTTGTTGACTTAGCCATAAGACTAAATGTAATTTTGGTTCGTTTTTAACCTTGAAATGCAACTATAGTTAGTTTTTTTTAAAGCGGGTTTTGCATGTCTTAGGCAAATTACTATATTATAAAATAGGACTTTACATTCGTCAGATTATAAACTTACATTTCTGAAAACAATTTGAACTGAAGCGTAATGAGTAAACAATAAGCGCCACGACGCTCGAGAAAATTCTTGATCTCAGATCAATTGAAACAATTGATCCAGATTAAATTAAATTTACTTGTAGTACAGCGAATACTGTTTAGCTTTTTTGATCAAAGCACGCAATAATCATACAGTTTTTTAAAAAAAAAAATAAATGTTTCAAGTGACGAAAAAAAATAATTTTTAATATTTATTAATGCGAAAAAAATAAAAATAAAAAAAAATTAATAAATGATTATTATACGCCGTAATTTTACACAATTTAGCAGAAACGCAATAACATTTCGGTGTAACAAATTATTTTTTGAAGAAAAAAATCGAGAAAACAACTTCTATTTGAATTGAATTTAAAACTAAGTAGCTAACGCTTATTTGAGTGAAAAAAAAATCGAAGTTACGAACACACCTATAACAAACACACACAAAGTAAAATTTAAACTGCAGTAAAAGGACAGAAATAAATTGATAAAAATAGTACTTAAATTTAGAATGGGTCAGGCTATAGTTTGAGTTGAGTTTGTCGATTGTTTTATTTTCTTCTTTATTTATGGGTGTGCATTTTTTATTTCATCATATTTTTATATTTACATTTTTTATTTATTTATTTTTATACACTATTTCTTATTTTTTGCGGGTGTTGATCTGCAGAGAAGGATTCGCATTTGTGGGCGTTTCATTGGAAACGCCAGTGTCCGTTTGTTCGGGGACGAGAAAGGGACCACTGAATTATCAATGAGTTTTGTCGGGTCGATCTGCTCGTTTGCGTGCAAAGTATAAAAACAAATAAAGAAGGGCAGCAGCACATATGTTGAGGTGTGTCCTTTAGCTTGTTTTATTCGTCGTTTCTTGACTTGTACCATGTTTGTTCATCCCGCCCGTTTGCCTTAACTTGCGTGTTTTCCATCATGCAGCTCATAAAACAAATAAATTAACCCTTGCCTCACGCTGTGATTGGTCGTGTTGTTTTCCGAGTTGTTTTTTAAAAATATACTTTTCTTTCTTTTTTTTAAGAAAAATTTCTGCTCTTGATTATCGATTTGATGAATTGTGTGTGTAATTGGATTCGTATTCGTGTCCTTACATGTAACATCGAGGTTGCACTGCAATAGGAAATTAATTTTCGTGACACGGATAGTAATTTTAAATTATGTGCTTCGTGGGTCTATTGACACATGAGCAGACTTCGGGGGTAGGTCAATCTAGGTCCAATGTAAACAAGTCAAACTTCTAAACATTATTGTCTACCATGATCTGTCAAATTTGACCTAAATCAGGTTAGCTTAAGTCGAAACTACTTAAAAAGCTTGGGATGGATTTTACTTATGAATCTTGATGAGATATTGAAAGTTGTTGTAAAAAATTCCCCATTTACATTTTGATTTGATTTTTTTAAACTTTGGTTCGTAGAACTTAACTGGTTTTGTGATAATTTAAGTTTATTTATTTAAAATATTCTTTTTTTGCAAGGAATAAACGCCCAGGTCCTACAAACAAGGTTTTAAATCCAATAAATAATTAATTATTTTTTTTGCTATTGAGATTTGTCGTGAGATTATACAATTTAGTGCGGCATCATTATTCAATTTATCTGTATTTGTTAATGAACTGATAAAAATTGTTGAGAAAAAAAATTTTCAACTCGCAAAATAGCAAATTAGGTGAAGAAAAAAGCTGTAAAAATATTTATGTTGAAATTAATACATAATGTAATTAATGAACTTTCCGTAATCGGATTTTAAACTTCAAGCACCATTTTAAAAAAAAATTAAAACCAGTTTATGTATATTAAGCTAATTTACTGCGTAGGATCTATAAACTGTAATCAGCAATGTATACAATTCAAATAGTTCAAATTTTTGAAAATTTTTATTTAGTTTTCCGAAAAAGGGCATTTAAAAACACGGTGTACATTACAGTTAGTTTAGGAATCAAGTTCCCCTCGATCTGAAAAGTTCCGACTTTCATCTTTGCATACGGGTCATCAAAATTTGGAAACGCGTGTTCTTAGCAAATTTAATTTTCAATTAAACATTACTTATTTATTTTTTCTTTTTTGGATTTGTTTTTTGTTTTTTGCATTTAAATAACTTGAATTGATCCACACCATCTGTGCTTTCAACAGTCATTGCTTCAATGGGTAATTAATAGTGATCAGTATCATCGTTATTGATTTCAGGAAAAATAATAAATATTATTGATGGGGGAAAAAAACAGTAGGAGAAGCAGCTAAATTGGTGATTCGAGTTTGGTTAGTGACAGTAGCAGGCTTTGTATAATTGACGCACAATTGACGTGTGGGCTCAGAGCTTCCTTCACATGTCGAAAATGGGGGAGGAAAGCCCCAGTAGGGACACGTAGACGTGATGGGCGATCGGGGAAGATGGGATCAATAAGGTGTGCGTCCACACCACAACTTGGTCATCATCGAATGAACGCGGGAAGACGCAGGTGCGCCGCCCGACAACTTCACTCGCAACGGCGATTGATCGCTCAATCATCGCACGCTAATTAAACCTCAGCCACTTTCCCCTCGAATCGAATCGTGAGAAGGCGCGTGCCGCTCCGCTGGCCCATCAGAACGGACACTCAACGACCTCATCGCAACGCTGTAATTGAATTGACGAACGCGTAAACAAACGCTATACCAACCACTACCACTCTCTCCCCAACATTACATCGATAAGCGGATGGAACTCGGGACAAATCCGAAGACAAATCCACTGAGGATTAAAAAATAAAAGGGAAGAAAAGATAGAAAAAATAGAACATCTCCCTATAGGTCATCGAACGCAAAGAGGGTAGGGTGCGTTGGGGGAAAAGCGAAGTGGACCACAAGGGATAATGAGCGTATCGACCGACAGTGGACAGTGGTCACAAAAAAGAGGGAATGGGAACGCCACAAGGTAGTCACTAATCACCAAGGCCTCGTTAGACAAAAAGAGAGCACGTGACGCGAGTTGAGCACCTGTCTGCGTTTCATTTGGTTAGAAACGCACGGTTGGTTGACATGTTTGGATACAAAGGGATAGGTGGGGTTTGAACTAACAGCTCGTTAAAACAATTGCTGGTCACATTATAGCGAGAGATGGACCTCGTTACGAGTCCCCCATTCCAAAACTCATTACCTCGATGTAGGAAAAGGAAAGACGCAAGGGGACGCTAACACATAAAAACGAGTGAGGTCCATTTGAAGAGCAAAATATGAAGAGGATGGCCATAAAAAACAAGAGAGAGAGAAAGAGAGAGAGAGAGAGAGAGAGAGGAGGAGGAGAAGAAGGAAAAAAAAAACAAAAATAGGAAACAAAAGGCGGCGCTGGGAAAACGCCCTCACAATCGAACTGGAGGCGACTTCAAAAATCTTTTCAATTTTCTGCTCCATTTGTTGCCACACCCGTGGTCATTTATCACGTGACCTGACCCGGCACGCACCTGATGGATCAAATGAAATGTGAGAAAGGGATACTAAAATTGGAAAATAGGGGGTTTTGCTTACCAAATACGGGTTTACAGTGTGTGAAGTGACATCATACAAATGTCTTATTTTATTTATTTACATATATAAACTTTTTTTTTTTTTAATTTTATTTCGCAAATCTGGATGCAATTGTGGATTAAATTAGAATTTTGGGTCAGAAGTTTGGATAAAATTAAGTGTTTTTCGATGTAATGTCATACGACTGGCGACACGGCAAAGTGGACACTAGAACTAATTCAACTTAATTGCAGCTTATAGCATTATGACTGAAACATTCTCAGGTTCTTGCGTTGATGATACACGTAGTCTTGCTGCTTTAATTTTAAGTGTGGTTGTTTAAAAATTGATTGTAAATTGCTAATTTAGTTTTTGTTTTTAGGAGTTATATCAAATGGAGATATTCTGTTACTTATGTGTAGAGACGGGGTAAAAAAGTTTTGAGGTGAAAAAATTTGCGTTTTTTGCGGGTTTTTTTCTTTTCTAGAAAAATTTCAAAACGTGATGCTAATCTAACGTCTGCATACTTGAAGAGGCCTTGCTCTAATTATGTTTAAAATTTAAGTTCAATCAGGAATTTCTAGTTCCTGGTTTTCTCTGTTTGTGGGTATTTGAGAAAAAAGTATTTTTCGTATTAAAAATTGCGCAGTTTTCCCGCAAATGCGCATTTAAATACAACAAAACAAACTAGTTAATAAGATTTATTTGAAGTTGAATATTAACAGAGGCGCATCGTAGCATGGGCGCATTTGGGCAGTTGATCAATGCCAAAAATAAGAATGAAATCAAAGAAAAATTGGGTTTAATTTTATTAATAATAAATTAATGGCTCTCATTTGGTGCCAGTGCCTGGGGCCGCTATGTACCGTGATTCTAAATCATTTCAGTCTTAGTTTAATCTTTACTGAAACGGAATGCAAAGTAATATGTGTATTACTACAATATTTAAAAATCTGCAAAGAGTTTCTTTTTAAAAGTATTGTAAAGTCTAGGCCACTTCTGGTCTCCATCGATTGAAACTGAAAAAATTTTTTCTTGTTTTATTTTTATTTTTTTTTTAAATAAAGAGTAGCCCCTACTTTTAGCATAAAAAAGAAAACCACATGGTACATTTTGATCCATTTTATCCTCAGGATATACATTTGAGAGAAAAATAAAAAGAAACAGAACAGTTGGAGGTGAACTATTTTGGTCAGTGAAACGAACGACAAAAGGAGTAGCCAAACATGCATCATTAAACAACATCCCTCTGCAGCAGGGGTGCCACATTAGGCTCTGCAGGCCAAATTCTTTCCCGACACATCAATCATTGTCACCTATCCACCCACTCAGAAGCCTCTCCAACTCAACCCAAGTTGGTATCATCCTTTCTGCACGTTCTTTTGACGAGTTTAGGGCGCGTCACTTCCAGTCGCCACCACTAGGGGATACTTGTCCACCCCCAGCCCCAGTGGTATCTCGCACCTCCACCATGCACCATCAATAATGGAAGGGTCAGTGAGTTGAGCAGCGTCTCAATGTTTCATGAAGGAAGAGCCATTAGTAGGATTGATAACGATGAAGCTAATTAAGACTGCAGTTTGCTCCTGATGCAACGCACTAATTAATTAGATTCGATGGACGCCGGTCCCGCTTTCCCAAAAACTACTCGGTCACCACGTGCCGTCTGTACCAAGTGGTGTGTCCACCGCGTCCTCCGTTCCCAACGGTACGTGCACTCCCGACACGGACTCCCAGGAGGCACTACTGAATCCGCACTGCTGCAATGGACACTCAAAATCTAATAGGCCATCAAGACGACTGTGTACTCCCACGACCCCCCTCTGACTTTCCCTCGCAGTGGACACTGGATGGTCGGAATCTTAAGCGGCAACTAACTCCCTTTTCAGTCTGAATAATACATGCGTGGATGAACTTTTTTTCCACTTTCTCCTGATTTTATTTTTGTACTGTAAAGTAATACCCTCCTCCTCTTCACTCCTTTGATCACACATGTTCTTCAGATGCTCCTTCTTCTCTTGATGATGATGGTGATGATGATGGGGGTTGGTATTTTGCGACATTTTTTTTTATTTTTTTTTATTTTTATTTTTTTTTTGCTGCTCCTGAAGCGAAGGGTCTGTTTGTGAGCGGAAGTCGTGCGATTCTGTCATGGTGGGTTATTGATCTGAGTGGGATTTATGGATTGGCCTCGTCCTCGTTGTATGACGTGGACATTGCAACAACAACTTCTTGAGCTGTTCTTTGTGGTGTGGCACTTGATTAACTGACTTTTTCCCTCCTTCCGCACACTGGTGTGGAGGATGAGGATGATGTGATCCGTGTCCAGAGTGCTGGTCCCATCATCGCGATCCATCTTAAGCAGATGCCGGGGGAGGGCGTCTAATGGGGAGGAAATCTCCAGTCCCCGAATTAATCATTGGCACAAACGCAGCCGGATAATCAACTGGGCTCTCGATTAATCCTCCCAACCTCCATTCGAAACTTTTCTCAACTCATCCCTCTTTTTTTTTCTCTCTTTACTTTCTTCTAACTGAAAAAGAAGAAGAAGAAGAAGAAAAGAGAAACAAAAATGTGCGAGGACGAAGGGAGGAAGTGTCGGGTGTCACTGTCTCAGGTGGTTATCTTTAAGGTATCTATCTGTGATTGTCTGTCACTCACCACTGTGGACATGGGCTGAACGCCCCGGCACAACTCAAGGAACGCAGGGTGTCTGCTGTCTGTCAGCTCAAGACGGCCTCAAGAGACAACTTCCCCTCCAAACTTCTTCCCTTCTTCTTCGACGCCGAGAAGATGGCGTTGCAAATTGCTTCCCTCTTTTCCTATTGATGACTTGATGAATTGCTGCACTATTTCGAAGCAGGGGGTGGTCACGGGGGAAAGGGGAAGGGGGTTTGCTTCGATTCAATTAAAAAATTACTCGGACCCCCGCACCTCCTGTCTCCCTGGTGCCCTTCCAAAATGAGACTCGAAGGAAATTAAACATGGAAGTCGAAATTCATACGTGACAGCGCCGCCTTCACCAATGATTGATGACGGGCCCCCGTATACCCCACCCCCACACACCCGCGTCTTTCTTTTTTTCTCTTTTTCTCTCTCTTTTTTTCTCCCTGCTCTGCTCCTTCCAACATGAGGGATTTGCTCAACTAGAGAGGGATAGTGTGGCTCGACGTTCAAATCTATTTCATCTGATGCCGTTTTTCGTGAATTGTATTTGACAAAACAAATTTGAATCCAAATGAATTTTTTTGAATTTTTATGATAAGTTGATTTGGGTTTTGGCTTGCGTTTAATGTTTTTCAGGGGTTGCTTTTAGGGCTGGACTTCTCTGTACGGCTCGAGTAAATCTTCGGATTTGAGTGTGACAGAAGTTTCTCTCGGCATGGCACTAGGCCATTAGGAGGAGCCTTGGCTTTTTATCGGGGGAATTGCAATTGGAATTTTATCGGCGGTTTGTCTTTCTCGACTCAGACAAATGAGGCCGGACAGACGCGAGCTGTGTTGCGACTCGTTGGACTAATGCGAGGTTTCTCTAAGCTTCGTAGTGCTTTTCGCCCGTGCAGGTAGAAGATCTTTGCTTATAAATCACTTGAACTTGGATGAGTGTGTTCGTCGGGTGGGGGTGAATGAGTCATTGTGGCTCTAACTGATAAGCTTGTGGTCGTCGAGAATAAGACGTTGCTCAGGTGTTGTTAAAAAGTCCACGCACACAGAGATTGAAGTCGCGTTTGAGTGAGGGTGGGGTCGTTACGAGACTCCATTCCCACACAGATCAATACGCTGATGGGCCGTTAGGTTTACCCTGTTACGTTCTCTCTCGTTTTCCGTCTTGTTTTTAACATTTATATATTTTTGAATAGACACATTTCATTTTTTTTATTATTCTTTTTGGTTTAAAAATCAATTTTAATTTTATTTATTTATTTTCTATTTTTTAATTTAAAAATAAAAAAATCTTTTTCATTTGCATGAAAAATCAAAGAAAACAATTTCCCCTCCTTTCGAGGGAAGTTTTCGCTTCTTTTTATTTAATTTTTTCATTTTTATGTTATTTTTTTTTTTTATGTTTTTTATTTTTTTTTATTTTTATTTTATGCTGCATCATTCGGCTTCAATTTTGTCGATGATGATTTTCTTTTTGGACCCCAATCAGATTTACCGTGACAGATGCGTGTGTTTATCCCTAGGGACTTTAAGGCGTATCGGCTCGGCGGATAGACACATTTGTTGATATCCTACCGCGGATGATCCACGACATTTTTCGCCGTTTTTCCGTCCATGACGCAGCATAAAAACGCGGCATGTTCATCATTGGCTACGGGTTTAGTAATAGGTACAGCGTAGACATCACTAGTCATTTACTTGGATGGAGAAATGACAAAAGCCAGCTTCTTTGTTTCCACTTTTAATAGCTTCTTCGATTTCACCCTAAATTTGAGCCGCTCTTACAGTTGCGGCCCAAATTGAATCACGCTTACAAGGGAACTACACCGACTGGAACCTATCGATTTGGCTGACATTTTTTTGTGTAATTAGAATGACTTTGGATTAGCACCGTGGGAAATCTTGGCTCACAATGTGTGAATAATTCAAGTTTTGTAACAGAAGAAAAAGTGAAAACTTGCTGTAACATGGTTGGGTTTTAATGGTCGTTTACTACGATATTTGTTGATTTAATGTTATATGATTATTCTCTTGTTAAAAGGATGTTTTTGAAGAAATAATTGTTTAAAAAATAATAATTTTTGAGTAGATTGAGAGGTAAATCTGAATTAAACTGTTCTTGAAAAATAATCTGAATTACGGCACCAAACGTTTTTATAGTTTTTCAGTTTGTTCGATTTAAAAAAAAATTAAAAATCTGCACTTGAACTGAAATGACATTTTCTTTTTTTTCTTTTTTTTCCATCCCAATCTTACGATTTTTACCTTGTTATTACCACTAGTCTTGCTCTAACTAACAGAAAAAAGTCGCAAATTGGCACTTTCCAGTTCAAGTGGTACCTTGATTAAAACACAGACAACAAACCTCAAAACATAAATAAAAAATTTAACTTCTATAAAAAAAATCAACAGCAAAAAATCATATTTGACCAAAATGACCATTAAATATGCGTCTCCACACACACGAATGACACGTTGCTTAGCAACGTGCGTAAATTCACTTTTTGTTCACCGTTTTTTCTAATGCAAATGATCCGCATACTTATTTTTTCTTCCTCTTTTTTCAAAAAAAAAAAAAATACATTCTCCAGGTCTCTTTTATTAAATAGACGCTTCACGCTGTATATAAAAAATGTAGATCGTGCAACTTAGAAAAGTTTTGCACCGGGTCCGTTTTTTTCAACCCCTTTATGTCCCAGCTCAATCCTTTGACGGCAAACTCGTTTCTTTTTTCTCTCATCCCGGAAGCCATTGAGCAGTATTCGGTCAACTTAATACCTACTCCCACACAGCATGCAAATGAGTGAGAACGCGTGTGCGTCGTCACCTGGCGACAGATTAATGACCATAGACGAGTTTTGGCGCCAACTTTGTCTTGCTTAAGTTGCAGACAAAACTCCTTCATCTTTTTATTTAATTCGTCTAAAATAATTGTACCGCTTTTCAACTTGGTAATCCAAGTGAATTTATTAAGCGTCTTTTCCTTCCGCATCCCTACTTTTTTTGTTTTTTTTGGGCGGGGGTGGGGGGGACTCCTCATCGTACTTGGAGATGGATGCTGCAGATCCATGGGAATTGATCTGAAAGAGATCCGCCAATGATTAATGACTTTTTGCTTGTTGTTGTTTTTTTTCCTGCTGTGTGCGTGGGTAGGTTCGTTTTTCTCTGGTCCGTCTCTTGGATCCACAAGCTAGGACTCATTTGTCAAGTCTCAACCACCCATACCCTTCACTCTTTCTCTTCCGTCGCTTAATATGAATGAAATTTTTCTCATGCCAAGAAGTGGATTTTTTTTTCTTTCCCGCTTTTTTTGTGGACACAAAGATTATTCTTTTTCTTACCGACTTTTTTTTTGTTTTTCTCTTTTTTTAATTTTTTCCCAACTGCACCAACAAAAATAATCCTTGCCTCTTTAAAAAAAAAGAAATATATATATAAAAAAAAAGTTTTTTCTTTTGTCAATCGAAAAAATAAGAAAACTTGCAACTGTTACGTCACAGCTTAAAGAACAAGAGACTCGAAGATGTTTAAAAGGATTGATGTAGAAGGAAAGCTGTCATGGACACATGATTAACTATTAATCCCCTTAGGCCAATCAATCAGTGAAAGAAGGGCAAATTGATCAGCATTTCGGTTGCCCACATATTCGTCTTGACTCGGCCTAGGAGCGAGGGTGGGGTGGGTAGGATGGGGCGCCGTACACCGCCCCCGCAATTAATTGGCTTGCCGGCCAACAAAAAGAGCAAGTGGGCTAAAAAGAAGTGTCCACCAGGGGGATGGTGGAAGATCGATCGATTCGTGTTTGGCTCCTAATGATGAGCCTCTGATGGAACTTATTACGAAAAGGGGGCGGGGAGGCGCTTGTTGTGTCAGCAACATGTCTGTCACTCGGCGCTCGACTGGCGTTTGGGCAGCCAAAGCCGAAAAAACAAACTGCGTCTCTAGAGACAACAGACTGTCCTAAAGCGATCCGTTGGCCGCTAATGAAATTTGTGCAAGTAGAGGGGGTCACGAGGTGATTGTAGAAGGAGAGAGGGGGACTTGGGTAGTGGGAGGATGGAAGGGACGAGCGCGTCTTAATTGGAGCGGAGCTAATCAAAGAGAGGATCCGAGGGGGCAGGTTGAGCTCATTTGCTGTACTCGAGTTTACTTTGGTCTTCGTGTCAACATCCTCCACCTGTTCTTCTGTTTTTTTCCTTCTGCTGTTTGATTTTTCTCAAACGCACTGCGCCTCGTCTTGGCTCCGGGAAATGACGTCAGTGGCGACGCGTTCCGGTCGGGCCGCCAGCGAGTCGGCTGCCCCGCTGTGTCTTTTGTTGTTGCGGAGCAGCGTGGACCGGGGGCTGCGGTACAGTGAACTTCCATTTCCTGCCACTTCTGCCGCATCTTGGACCGTGAAAACGAAGGGTGCGGGGGCGTGCAGGAGGGACGCCATAGTGGGAGGGGAAGGGAGGAATGAGAAGGGGCGGGTGGGGCATGTTCCCCTAAGTGAAACGAGGGCAAATAAACCGTGTTGTTGTTAGTTTGTACTTGTCGTAATTAAGATTGAAGTTGTTTGATGTGTTTTCCCGAGTTTTGTTTTCGGACCTGTGTTTATTGCGACTGTTTGCAGAGACATGTGAAGCGTGTTACACAATCCCGTTGAAGGAAGAGGAAGACAAGCTCGACTTTGGAAACGGAAAAATCTTCATCCGTAAAGTGAATGCCGTGGAAGACGTGTCGGATATCGAAGAGGGAGATGGACTTTTTCCACAGGTGAGTTTCGGGTGAGATTTCATTCGTTTTTCGAATAACGCGGCGGTTTTACTCAATATTGTTTGCGATGATTGAGCGCATAGTGCTTGTCTATCCTCTCCCTCCTCCACGTCTTCCTCCTCCTCACCCATTCCCGTCTCTCCCTTCACCCCCCCGTCACTCTAAAAGTAGGAAATAAAAAGAAGGAAAAAGAGAGGATAAGGAAAAAAGAGTAGGGGATGTGGCTCTCCCAGAGGCCCCTGCTGAGGAGTGTGTGCTTTGCCTCATCACCGCCGGCCATGATCGATTAATCCACCCACGCACACACTTGCCCCGTCGTCCGCACCCACAAACGGACGCCAATTAAGACACTTGCAATTCTCAGGCTTCCTCAGCGGCCAAAAGGAAGAAATTGGAACACCCTGCCCTATGCGAAACTTCTTCATTAGGACAAGTACGACGGAGCACACGCAATCGGCGGATTCGCGGCGAACACGAATTTAATATCGCACCGAATCAGACATTAAGGGACCTGAAATTGCAGGTAAGTGATAACGAGTCGCACGAGTCGGAACGAAATGTGGATAATTATTTTTACTTGTTCGAAGATTATGAGGGCACTTTCCGTGGCTCCTTACGACCAACATCTGAGCTTGGACGGACGACCTCTCACCGATAATGCGTTGACTTTATCTGCCCTACAAGTTGTGCCCGGAAGTCGAATTTTACTTAAGGTAAGGTGATTAAAAAGAATAAGGTAGGGAGAGATTAAAAGTTATGGGTGGGGGGGGGGAGGGTTTGCGCCGCGTCGATAGTGTGCGCGAGCGAGGGAGATAGAATAGCAGCATGTGGGTCATTGCACGCAGAATGCGTAATGAGGGGCGTCGCTAATTGACCAGCGGCACAAGGTGACCTCGAGCGACACCTGCAGCCCGATGGTGCACGCAACCCTCGTTATGACGAATCGAGCAGGTTGCGCGCGGCGGAGCGGCATTTGGCCAACTGGGCTTGGCTTTCGGGGCCGTGGAGCCTCTCAATCCTTTGGTTCCTGAGGAATCTCATTAAGCGTCTCGGTCGGGGATTTGATGGCAGGCGCCGCATTCCGCAGGCGACAGCGTCATCGGCGCGCCGTGATTGGTAGTTGATTCCGAGTGGCAACTTCACCTCGCTTCGCGGCTCCACCCATCGTGCGAGGGGCCGCGCCTCACCTGCAACGGGTGACCACTGGTCGTCAAATTTATGGCACTTATTAATTTTTATGGGTCGTTCTCATTAGCCGTTCGGTCGTGAATTTATCGCGTTCGCGATCTGCCGTCGCTCATTTTTCATGGCCGGCCTTCGACCACGAATATGTGTGACGCATCTTTCTCGTTTTCTCCCTCTCCGCCCTTTCCCCCTTCCCGCCTCCCTTCTGGAATTTGGCGTCCGCTGGTCACTTTGCTGATGAACTCATTCAGCTTCGTGGTCACGAACGCACTTCTCGGCGCTGGCGGCGTCTACCCTATTTGCATTCGCAGGTGGCAGTCCAGGTGAGCGAAGTCGACCGACTACCAGGAAACCCAAATTGCAGGGAGGGGCAATAAAAGGTAGACGCAGGCGCCAAAAAGGAGAAGGCGCGCACACTTCTTCCTTTTTCTCACGTAATAAATGAGAAAAGAAAGTGTTGTAAAGCGACAAATTCCACTTGTATCGACTCGCCCGCGTTTGATTGAGGCTCTATTTTTATTGTGATCGATCTAAGGGTCTAATTACAGGTGTGTCGCTGCACCCCACCGTCCCTCGGGGGCTAGTTGGCGTTTGTCGGTCGAACCAAAAAGACACCAGCGTCTCAGATTGATATCAGGTGAGGTTGGCGAGGCACATTAATGGCCTCCCTTTTGGTCACAGACGCCTGTTTTACAGCCACTCACCAATTGACCCCCTTACCCCTGCTTCAATTACCCCAGTGGGGCTTCACCAGCGGGGAGCGCCAAACAGGGATGTGCTAAAAACATCCCTCTCTATCTCCCTTTCCCTCCCCCTCCCCCTCCCCCTCCCCCTTCTCCTTCCTCTCCTTCCTCTCCTCACTCTTATCCATTTTTATTGTCGATGTCTCGAACGACCCGATCGGGTCGTGGTTTCATTTTTCCACCCCCGACATCTTCATGGGAGGCGAATTTTGCTTGTGAAAAAAAGTGAAGAGACGCGCCTTGAAACGCGCACATGGATTAAGTTTCATTTACTTATTTTTCATCCCGCACCACCCGCTCTTACATGATGCGCTTTATCATTTCCGGTTGGTTGCGAAATAATGTTTTGTTTTGTTTAATCTATTCGAAAATTGCTAGCAAATAAAGTTTTCTTTTTTTTATTTCTTTTTTTATTTTACTATTGTTGAAAAACAACATTTGGTTGAGATCAGACTTTTGTTTTATTTATTCAATACCGGTATTTCTTTTTTTTATTTTATTTTATTATTTTTTTTTATATACATAGAATAGAAATATATTTTTTGTTTTCGCGAAAATTTATTTATTTAAAAAAAGTGATGCGTGCTTGTGTGGAGATTTTTTGTTTTCATTCTGGTAGTCGATTAAAATTTCATGCAAGGATTTGTATCTCGCCCATGATTTACAGAAATAATGTTTCTTGATCCGCCTGCGGGCAGCGAACGCGGCCCGAACGCAAGAGCGGGCCGCAATAGAAAACTCGCAACTTCCACCCCCTCATATTTTCTCTTCCCTCCCCTCCCCCTCCTTTCCTCTCCCTCTCTTTCTTTCTTTCTTTCTTTCTTCGCGTTCCCCTGAACTTCTCTCGAGGGCCGAGTAATTACGTGATCCCCGCTTTTCGGTCTGCGTTGCTTGGCAACTGGCTACAGAGTAGCGAGCGAACGTTTCTGCGGCGTTTCTCTCGGTCGACCTGATTGACACTTTGATTTTGCGGTCACTCATCGACTCGTCCGCACAAACCAGTCATCAAAGCCAGTCTCTCTTGGTCTGGCTCTGCTGTTAACTTTGGCCCGAACGCGAGCGTCCGTCACCTTCCAGGTCGGGGGCGACACACCGTTGGCAGGGGTGATGGATGGCAATGGATCTAAGTCACCAATTTGCACCTAATATCCGGTCAAGTGGAGCAGAGACGCACTTGAATCACAGTGTCTGTCGGCTTCATCTCTCCCTACAAAGAAAAGCCTAAATAAAAAATAAATTAAAAAAAAGTGAATCCTTGGAAATAAATCGTGAGCTGATTCTGGAGGTGGACGTTTTACTACCTTGCCAATTGCTTTTAAAGGGCAATAAAAAAAAGAAAGAGAAAAAAAGTGAGCACTTTGGGAGACACTTGACTGCCCCTCGTGTTTCTCTTTTCCCCCCTTTTCGTCGACCCCGTTTCGAATTTTTCTCGTGAAAAGTGAGATGCCACTCAAAATGTGTGTGAAATTATTTTAATTAGATGCTGAGGATGTCATTTTAATTAAAGGGGTAAAACGGAGAAAAAAGTGACGCGTCCGATAAATTTTTTTTTTTAAAGATTTATTTACCCTAACCCTATGACTCCTCCAAACTAATTAGAATGCGCTTTTCATTTTTTTTTTGTTATTTTTGTTTTTTTTCTTTCCCCTTCTTGTTCCCTCGTTTCAGTAATTTCCAGACCAAATAATTTAGAACGCAAACCAAACGCATGTCTCGATATTGATGACGGTTTCATAAAAATTTCTCACGAGGTGAGACAAGTGCGCGTTCCCACGCATGCTCGGAAAGTAAAATAATAATAAAAAAAATCAAACCCTTTTCCGGTTGGCGGGAATTAGTCCCAGATGCTAATGAGCAGTGGGAAAGATGAGATGCAGCTGCGCACTTGCAAAATGCATCTGTTTGAGAAAAGCCAACTTCGTTCGTAAAGGGACGGGTGATGTTTTGGAATTTAAATAATTTTCTTGCGTCCACTTGACCCAGCGTCGTCGTCCATGCATGGGGCGTGGTGCTGGTACATTAATCGATGTCTTTTGCATCTTAAGATGAAGGATGTCTAGCAGCTGTGTCTATACCGCCCTCGCCCCGGGATCCACGCGTGTGGGTTCTTTTTGGCGCCAACTCATATCGAAATTGCCCCTCTCGGACATTGTCCTGTGTCACTGCGTCTCTTAACCTGTCCGCCCTCCATTTCTTTGCATGCATTTTTTCAAGCACTGAAACCGAGTGAGAGACGGGGTTTAATTTTAGCCCTGCAAACGATGACGCGACTTTCATGGAAATCACACGCACTGCAAATCACTATAGCGAATTGTCTTATATTTACCAGTAAAGTAAGCCAAACCGTAAAAAAATCTGCGGTTTTGAGGTGGACGAAAATTTGGAGCAATTTACTTTAGCCTGTTTTCATTTATTTATTTATTTATTTATTTATTTTACAAAAAGTGTATCAAATTTTCAAGATTTTTTTAAACTTTTGAGTTTTGACTCATTTCAAGTAAATTCTTTTACTGTGAATTTGGTATTTGATATGAGATGAGGCTGTTTTCGTTCATTAAAAACTATCGCCGAATGCAGACGTATTTTTCAGTTTGGAACTTTCTTTGACTTAAAAAAGTGCTGATATTTTATTTCTTCTATACAAAGTTGCAAATTGTTGATTTTCTCAGTTCATGCCGGTTGAAGGTACTCTTGTAACTTTTTTCGTGCTTTGATTTTTTTGATTTTTTTTCTTTAAAAAAGAAAAAAGAAAAAAAAAATTTCAGCTTGGTTGAACACAGATGGAGTAATGATTTCATTCAGGATTTCTATTTAAATATTTTTTGTTCTTATTTTTATTTATTCGCATTTTTTCCCCTAGGCCGATGAGCCCGTTGGTCAAATCATAATGGAAGAAGACTATGCAAAAGGTGAGCGCATTTCAACGATACATTTCTGCTGGTACATTAATGAAATTCCCTTCCGCTCTTGTGCAATGCCCTTATTTGGATGAGACGCTACAGGCGTCGGGGGCGGATGAGGAGGGGGAGATGGAGAGATGGCAGCGCAGTTCGAATTTATGATGGCAAATGTTGACGGGGAAAGGGGAACCCAAGTCAACCCTTTTCCACCCTTCCCTACCCATATGAGTAGCGGAACGCCGGCGCCCACGACCAGCAAAAAGTGATCTCGCCACATGGCCGATGCTGACAGAATGAGTGCCGGCGGCGGGGTCACGAGCTTCGTTTTCGCTCTCTCCTTGACTCCCATTGGCGTCACAATCCATGAGACTCGCGTCTCTCTCTGCTTGGCCGGGCCGAGAAATGGCCCTTAATCACACTCCTCTCACCCCCTCCCCTCTCCCACGTCCCTCGTCAGCCTTGGAGTCTCAGCCGCAGGCCCCCGAGATGAGTGGCGTCCCCTAAGGGTGTCCTTGTACGGGGCCGTTGGCTCGGTGCCAGATTTTTCCCGCTCTGCCGCCCCGCGGCTGCCGTTCAGCTCCGTGGATGTCAATAATTGGCCCCACCACCAACACTCCCTTACTCTCTACCACCCCTACTTCACCTTCCACCATACCCAAGCCGAAGCCCATTTCTTCGTACCCCAACATCTATTTTCATCTCGTTTTTTTGCCCACTTTTTGTCACTCCTAAACTGTTGTTGACTTTTTTTTCTTTTTTTTTTTTAATTTATTTTTATTTTTTAACTTTATTTTTTTTTTTTTTAGATACTCAACCCGAAGAAGGTTTTAAAGGTAAGTCTAAAGGCGTGGTTGTTGACCGGCGGCAAGTGGTCGGAGAGAGAGCCCGTTGATATTTAGGATTCAAAGAGGTGATCGAGGTAGACGGGCGACGCCTCACTAATCCGCGAGCGGGTTACGCGGACGCGTCTCACGTGGCACCAAAGGAGTGAAGCGATCTCTTCCCCGTCCATTAATTCTTTTTTATTCTTTGTGGAAATATTTTTTTTTTTGTTGATGCTCATTTCGAGATGAGGTGTCAATGTGGCGGCCTCGGGCGGGGTGGGATGCTTCCATCTCGCTGACCCCGTGGCTTTGGTCGTGCACGCCCCGAGGTCAACGTTTCTTCCTCACCTCGCCCTGGCCAGGGGCAGGTGGCTGGACGGACGCCAGCTGTGTTCTGGTTTCCATGACGACTTGTGCACTGGGAAGGGGGAGGGAAATGGCATGACATCATCGACGAGAGGGGCGTCTGATCGCATTTATGCCTTGACCTGTTGCTCGTGAGACGCGCTTATCTCTCCTCCCACACGGCCCCGGTTCCCCCACCCCTCTTCCTCCTCCCACGCAGTCCATCGCCGAGTGGAAATGGCGTCCCCAGCTGCGCCACGGACTAACGAGTGGTCGTGGAGGAGGAAGTGGGGAGCACGTTCTCTGGCCCGGGGGTGGCGCAGCTGATGCTAACTGCCCAACTGGACTCCAATTGCAGGCACAGAGTTGCTAAGGAGCTGAAGTACCCGTCATCCCAACCCTTATTGGATGTTGTTCTCGACGCATCTCCTCATTTCGTTTTTTTATCACTCCAGAGTTATATTTGTATAAAACTAATAAACGTGTTCGTTTCAATAGTGTTTGATGGTCATTTCAATAAATATCACTTTAATCATATTACATCTTTTTTTTAACAGTAAAAAGATTTTTTGTTTTAAATAATAATAAATAAAGAAAAAATGTATAAAAAATAAAAAATAAAGAACTTGGGGCGGGTTTTCTCAAGTTAGCGTTTCGCGCTTCATGTAAAATGCACGGGAATCGCGCGTTTCTTCATCCTGAGGCATCCTGAGGCGTCCGATGGCGAGAATCATCTTTTTTTCACTCGTCTTTTTTTTTTTTCGCTTCTCAATAAATCATGGCCTGGTATAAGTAAATGCGTCCGTTAAACATTGATGAACACTGCTGAGGGGAGGAACGCCGCGTTTGTGTGTGGAAGGAAAGGTCACCAGGGGGAGCCGAAGCGGGAGTTTCTGGTAGTGTCGCTGTTCTTTGGCACACGTGGGTCACTCGCACAAGACGTGGCTGTGATTGGGCGGATCGCGTAAATGCGTCAGTGACGTCACCCGAGAAGTGAGCGTGCGAGTCGAAAAAGAAGGAAAGTTTTTCGGGACTTGGTTCGGGCTGTTGGCAAGTGCCCTTGAGCAGTTGGTTTGTATTAAAGAGGGTTTTTCCTTGGTCGGCGCCCCCTTCCGCCTGAGCCAAACATTTTGACTGAGGGGTGGGGAGACTGAGCGGCGTTCGGTTCGGGTTGGGCAACAACCGGTCCGCATTTGGAAGAAGAGAAGAAGAGGAGAAGGAGGAGGAGGGTGGAGAAGAAGAAACGCCAGTCGCTTGTCAGAACGACGCCTGAGGAGCTCGAGGTGAGAGGTCATCTGCAACGTCTCTCCGTGTTCGACCAGCGGCAATGTGCTTGGCGTCGAGGCCCTGATCAGTTGGACGGAGTACGGGGCTTGGGATCCGGCCGCTTGGCGGCTTGTGCGTGTGGTGTGTGTGTGTGTGTTGTACGCGTGTCGCCAGCAGCGACTCCCGTGCAGGCGTTGCGTTTGTGTTTGGTGCGCCCTCTGTCCGCGTTTGTTGGTGAGCAGTTGGTGGTCGGCGGGCGAACGACGATGATCTAGAGACGCCGAGTGCCGCTCGCAGTCATGTACATGTACAAGGAGTGCAAGGTGGCCCACAAGGATCTGTGCATGAGTGCCATGCTCAAACCAGAAGGATCGCAACCCGAGGATTATTCGACACCGTTACAACAATATCATTCCAAGGTAAGACACGTGCTTTTGCCGCTTTTACGGCTTCAAAACTCCGCGTCCGATGTCGGCCGCACGTGGCTCAGCTGATCTCAATCGGAAATTTTTTTCTACATTTTTTTTCGCATTTTTTTTTTAAAAATATTTATTTATTCTCTTCTTTTTTCTCTCGTTGTTTAATTTTTTTTCTCGTGTTGATTTTGGTTTTTTGGTTTTTTTTTTTTTTTTTTTTCCGGTAATTTTTATAAATGGCTGCTGATATGTAGCGAGGCGGGGTCTAGAAAGGGGAAGGGGGGTTGGGAGATACGGGGTGGAGGTTGGGAAGGAGGGGAGGGAAAAAAGGGAATAAAAAAACGAAACGCGGACATCCCGCGTCTCCCCTCGTAACTTGAAATGGTTAAACCGCGCACGAGGAAAAAATGGGCCTCGGGGTCGCAAAAATAGACGCTGTCCTAGCAACGGGTCTCGTGGTCCCTGGGCGCCAAAACCCGAATTCCCGCAACACCCTCCCTCTCCTCGGCATTGTGGGTCGTCGTCCTTCGTTTCCATTATCCCTACTTTTTATCCCCTGCGTTGGCGTTGGTCGTCACTCGACATCATTAAATGGCCCCAAAAACTTTTCGCGTCGCGTTGCGTTGCGTTGCGTTCGACCCGTTTCGTTTGTAACAAGTTGTTGCTGGAATTTTTTATTATAAATCATTTGATGTAGTGTCGCATTTGGTTAATCAGCATTTGATAAGGCGTTCTTTCCTGTAGTTTTGTACGCTGATATGGACGAGGTCGCGGGTCCAAAGTGTGCGTTCGGGGGCGTCGTGTTTGGGGTCCGCCGGCGTTTTGTGTCTGCCGCGTACGACTCACTTTGGACTTTCCTCGTTTCTTTCATTTTGTTTCGTTTCGTGGTCGTTGAAATTAATTTGTTTCATTTCTCATCGCCACGCCGCTTTTTCCAAGCGGCATCGTATTCTTTCGGCGCGTTTCTTCTTCGTTTTTTTTTATTTATATAATTCCATTTGCAATTCACCTGATGCTCCCAGGCGGGTCCCTGCGCCATAACTGTCAGTTGATCGCCGAGTTAATGTCTTATTTGGTTGCGCCTTTTAAGCGACGAAGCCCGGCTATTTCAGCAGTCGGCGACTCCATCTCTCAGCCGATTAAAATTCGTTGACAAATGTCACGGGGTCACCATAGCAACCAAATGCAGATCGCGTGTCATGAAGCAACTCGCCATTTTAGGTTCATCTTTTTTCCTTTTCAACCTCAAATAGAATCAAAAGTTGAACTCAAATCCCGGAAACACTTGCGTCCTGGGCTCGATTGTTTGCGCGTTTTCAAATTGTGTTCGAATTTTGTCTGGAAGTTGAAAAAAATTCGAGTTTTTTAACACAAAACTTGACTTTCTCGTATTAACTAAGCGTGAGCTGTGTGCGAGTGTTGGCAAAATATTTATTTCGTAATTTTAAGGCTTGTTTCAAATAATTTCTTGGAATCCCGTACGCGAGTTGGAGGACGGGTCTAAAATTTCGTTCTAAATTTCACGGCGCGTCTGCTCTGCCGCCGCTCGCGCCATCTCGGGGCCGTGTTCGCAAGCTCATAATTAGCCGCATTTGTTTGCATTGTGGGAACATCCAAGATGGCGGTGAGTGGCTGTCGCTGTTGTGTGTCCGCTTGAACCGCGTTGCTAATTCGTCTCCGTTCGAGTCGAGGTACAAGTCGCCTTTTTTTAAAATCGCGTTTGAGCGTTTCGTGTATGGGCGCTGCGTCTCATGGCGGCCGTAGTCGCCGCTGGTCTGGCCAAACCCTTCGTCCTGGCACGGCCACGCGATCATCGCGCTGTGTCGCTAGTCTTTCATGGCGTGTCTTATTTTGGCTCGCCCGCGCTCTTTTCGGCGTTCGTGCTGATGCTCCGGCGAATCGGGCGTGCTTGGGACCCCGAAATTGACTAATATTTTCATTGTACAACACTGAATATATAGTGGGCGGTTATCGTCACTAAATGCCCCTATCGATCCTGTTTGGCCTTCGAATTTGTCGTTGCGTTTGCCTGGCGTCCCCGCCAGACGCTGGACGTTAGCGCGCCAAACTCAGATGCGCTAAATGAAGCGCACGCGTCTTGCTTAGACTGCGGGACTCGGTTAGGGACCCCTTGAGCAGCCATCTTTAGCCGAGGAACCAGTTTTTTCCCGTCTTTGTGCTTAAGCCTAACGAGTTAGCGTTCCGTGTGAAGGGGAGACGCGGGCGTTCCAATCTCCTTTTACTTTTTTTCCTTTATCTTTTTTCTTTTTTCTTCTTCTTCTTCTTTCCATTTCAACTTTCTTTTCCTTTATTTGCTTTTCTTTAAAACTTTTTTCCTGCTCGTTATTATTTTTTTGCTCTCTTTTTCACTGCACACACACACTAAGGTCGTGTTCGAGTCCTTGACCTTTGCCCCGTGTGTCGCCATTTTATCGCCGTCGCTGATTGATAAATCCGAGCGTTTGATAAACGTCAGCTCTCTCAGGTGTCAGCGTCCGTCTTTCCTTCGCTCTTCTCGTTCTGTGTGCCTACCTGTAGCTCCTTGACATACTTGTGGACTTTTCTTTTCCCACGGACCATTTGTTGCGATGACGACGCGAAAATCGCGCCGAAGGTTACCTGCGTCCCATCTTATGTAAGCCGCGCCCCAAACTTTCCCGATATTTTTCGAAAAAACGCGTGCGACGCAGCGCCCAATACACGAATTTTACGTACAAAGTACGCTCTTAGGACTTGCCAATTAGTATTTCATTTTATTGCACAAATACATTGATTTAACCGAACAATCGTTCGCATTAATTTCACTCAATTCGACTATCTGACGAGTGTTTGCGCTTGGCTGACTTTAAGTTTTGTTTTGTTCCAGGTAAGCAACTCTTGTAGATGTTAAATGATTTAAGTGGATAATGTGGTATCGCGCTAAGGACGACTACAAACTTGTAAGTGTCCTCCTTTTTGTCCTCTTGCGTTCGTATGGCCGGTAAAACTTTTCGACGAACGCGACAAGCTATATGGGGATTTGCGTTTTACATTAATTTATACGGCGCATTTTATTTTCTTTTATTTTCTTTTATTTTATTTTCTTTTTTTTCTTTTTCTTTCTCTGTGATTATTATTTTTCTTTATTTTTTTCATTTCGTTTAAGCTGATGTTTTTCTGGGAGATATTCAGTCGAAATTTCATTTTAAAAATGCATGACACTGCGTTCTTGCTCCTGACAACGTAATTTGATGCGTAGTCGAGGATTTACACCTGCCGCTGCACATTATTTCGCCCCACAGTCAATATTTTATTCGGTCGCACGTGCGAACACGCGCGCGTTCCGGCCAGCCAGCCCCTCGTTCGCGAATCGGCTCGGTGATGTGTTGTTGGTGTTGGCGTTGGCTGTTTTGTGTGTGTGTTTGTGGCCTCTTTATTAGTCAATTTTAATTAGGGCCACCACGCGCGTCTCACTTGTGTAATTAAGCGAGGGAACGAAATGCGCGCACACTTTTTTTCTTCTTCAAGTCGCGCGTAATTAATCGTCGGTCATTAGTCGTTTGTGCGTTGCGATTGTCATTTGTCACTCCATCGCGATGACGTTAGCGGGGTCGCGGCCGCATCTCCAGATGTCTCTAAAAATCTCGCTAAAAATAATTCCGTGAGTCAGCGAGGAAAGGAGGGCGCATTTCGCCGGGCCTTCCACACGGCGTCTTTTCTAGCGTTTCGTTGCTTTCCACTCGCGAAAAAAGTTTTCCATTTGTAAAAGAAATTAAAAGTCGATCGACGGAGGAAGGAAGTGGTTTCAAACACTAGGAGTAATTAAACTATAAATTCATGGTGTCAGAAGGCGAGGCTTCTGAAAAACACACCTCATCCTTCTCGGGCGTCCCTCGCCATCTCATCTCACTCCACCCCACGCCCCACGCCCTACCTCCGCTCCTCACGGGAGATGGAAGAACGTTGGGTGCCGTGAACCAACATCGCCCGAGGTGGTGTCGGCTACGTGAATATTTAAATTGACGGGCCCGAGAAAGCAAGCAAGCAACAGCTCCTCTCTCACCCCCGTGACTCCCTCCACCCTCCGCCCTCCGCCCCCTCCACCCTTCCCCCCGAACGCTATTCATAGCGGTGTGATGGTGGGTGCTAATCCTAACGCTCGCTTTGCCGATAAGACCGTGTTCCTTCCTCGCACTTGCAGGAAATGGTCGCTTTTTGCTCGCGTTTGCTGTTTATTCGTGACGGGGTCAGCTCGGGTCGGGTGAAGGTGACTCAAGGCCACGAGCCAACGGGTCAGCATGGGACAGGCCTTGATCGAACTCTTTTGCATGCTTCAAATGGCTTGTCCAGGCATTTGATCCCCTTTTAACATCGCACCCTACTCGCGTTTCGCCTTCGGAAATGGACGCCATAACAGTGTGTTGGTGGTTCCCTCCCTTCTTTTTACTTCCTCCCCCTCCCCCTCCCCCTCCCCATCCCCATCTCCGTTTTCTTTTTCTTTTTCTTTTTCTTCTTCTTCTCCAATTTTTTTTTTTCTTTTCCTTTTCTTTTTTTATATTTTTTTTTTGGCGCGTTCCTTATCTGAGTCGTCGCTGGGTGAATGCGTTTCTCCCTTCCCCTCCCCTGACCCGCGTTTCTGTAGTTGAGTGGCGGCGTTTCGATAAGCGCCAAAGACAAAAGTTTTGCAATGTGTCGTCGCGTTCTGAGTTGGTAATCGGGTGTAAGTTGGTTTCCATGACATTTGATCAAATACACCCCAAGGACGCAAATGGGGACAAGAAAGGGAATCTCTTTCTATTTTGAGACCATCACCATCTTGTTGCATCTCGTTGCCCCTCTGCCAAACAAAATTTGCTCTGCGAAACAGCGTCGACTTGTGACTGACTCGCTGCTCGATTTTAACCTGGGATAATTCGATTTAACTTCTAGTCTATAGTTTATACATTATTTATATATTTATTCATTTATTTTGCTTTTTTAATTAAATTGGTCACGTTTTCATCGATTTTATCTCGCGTAAAGTTTTACGGCCGAAGGATTTTTAAATGTTGTAGATTTTTATCTGAGGAGAAGTAAACGCTTTTAAAAACTCCTTAATTTTTTTCACACCAAAGCCGTTTGTTGAATTAAAATACTTTTAAATAATGTGAGATTTATTCTATTGATATTGCTTACCACTTCCGGCCGCTACATTGTTATTAATCTAAACGTGTAAACATGGCGGAACGAAATACAACTGTTAGTTCAAACTTAGTCGGTTTGTTATCAATTTTGTACCGTTTTTCCGCAAACTATTTTCGAATCGTTGCCATCAGCTGAGTTACGATATTCTGGAATTATGGGAATCAATTACGCGCTTATGGACAAAAGGTGAATGAATTGATTGTATGTATAAAATATATAAACACAAATTCACATTATGTATGATTTTCTTTAAGTCACGCGAAAGGGGAAACATTCTCCACACGGCTTCCAAGTGTCATGTATAAGATATTTTTTTCCATGTTTAATTAGAAACAGAAAATTTAAGTTGGAAGTTTTTTTTTAAACTACGAAAATTATTTATTTTTACTAAGTGTAATTTACTTTAATGTGTTTCAGGAACTTTAAAGAAAATGATGGAATTAAAATGCAACGGATAGGCCTATAAAAATTAATGTGATGTAAATAGAACACAAATTTTTCAAAATGTCAAAAGTCTAGAAATTTGTATGCGGAGTAAAATATCGATAAATCAAACATATTAACAACCGAGAAAAAAAGTATTTAATACTTTATACGTTCTGCCGGTATGAAAGAGAAAAGTTTTTGATTGGATAATTAACGGTCAATAAATTGATTTTTCAAGACCATTTCCAGTTTGGGTTTCATGGAGTGTTTAGATTCGATATTGATAAAAGTCGATTTTGGACCTTATCTAACCTTATTAGGGAAAAAAACCCGCAAAGAACTTTAAAAAAAAAAAAAAATTTATTAACTGATTTTTAAAAACATTTTTTTAAAGTCTCGTTTTGTGAATTGATTATTTTAATAATTGCTAAGCCATTCAAAATTCAACTGAAAAGTGATTTAAAAAAAAAAAACCAAAAAAAAAAAATTAAAAAAAAGCATAAATTGTTTGTAGGCCTAACGATCATTTTAATTTATAAATAATTGAAATATTACGACGCTACTGTTTACTGCGTGGAAAAAAAATTGAATGAGAGAGAAAAAAAACAACATTAGTAGGTTATGACAAACAAGAAAGGCTGTAAATATTTTTTTCTCCCGAAGCGCTAGTTTTTTTTACTCATTATGAGGATTTGAACCAGAAAATCACGACACGGCATGAAACGGTCAAATGTTTAGTACCCTCTTACAAACACGGCAAGTGCCTTTTGAATGTTACGACCAAGTTTTTCCGTGCGAGAAAATGTTACTGCCGCAGCGATAACTAGCTCGCAGCAGCAGGCACAAGCAGTAGTTGTTTTTTTTTTTTCTTTATTTTTTTTTTTCTTTCTTTATTTTTTTCTTTCTTTTTTTTTCTTTTTTTCTTTTTCGTTCGTTCTCGAAACGAGCAAAATTCCTTTTTCTTCCTGTTCCATTTCTCGTTTGGTGGTTATGTTGGGGCGCGGCGTCTGTTTCGTTTATTTTGGCTTCTCATCCTCCTCAAATAATTTTCTTGCTCGCCTCAATTAGTCCCTGGCCCCATCAAGGACACCAGCGCCCCTTGGCTATTGGAATGGAGTAGGGGGTGGGGTTGGTTGGTTGGGCATCGTGAGTTTCCATTGAGAGGGGACCAATTGACTTTCTGGTCGGGGTTGAAGAAGTAATTAAGATCCACCAGCACGAGGATCAAGTCGAGCAGTTGCAGCATGGGGCCAAATGAAAACGAGACGGGGGTGGAAGGAAAGAAAAAGTAAGGGAAAGGGAGGTGCGTGGAGTGGAGTGGACTGAGACGCCACGCACGCACTTGCCCTCACCTCGGGCGGGAATTTTTATGGCCTTCGGAGGGACGAGAGAGCCCAGTCGCAGCTCCGCGTGCCCTCTGTAGCTGGCGTTGTGTTGCGAGTTGGCGCTGGTTCGATGTTTGTGGCGCTCGTTTTTTAATTTGTTTTCGCCCGAGGAAGTGGCCACTAAAATCCCAACTTCCTGCCGTAGGAAAAGGTCACTCTCCATCCCTGTAACGCCATGCTAGACGTGGACCTCCACAAGGACTTCTTCTCCACAAAGTGGTCAGTCTCATTTCTGCTTCCTCTATAAAGGGCGTTGCCCTTTTCGGGTGGGTGGGTATGTGTGTTGTGTGGGTGGGGGGAGAAGGGGGGAGGGAAGGGATGGTGAGGTGGGGGTGTTGCAAGCGTTCTGGCGTTTGCTCGTCAGCTGCGTTACCTTTTTTTCTGCTTTTTTCCCCTCTTCAAGGTCGTTGCGCGCGCATTAAATTTTTTTTTTTCGTGTGTGAGGGTTGTTGGTTTCTATTTAACTTTTTTTTTATAAACTTTTTTTTTTTGGATTTGATATATTTAATTTAATTTTTTTTTTTTTTTTTTTTTTTTTTTTTTTTTTTTTTTTTTCCCCCCAACTAACATGGATTTATTTTTTTAATTTTACAAAATATTCAATCACATGCTGGTTTTGTCACGTGGTTTTTGTGTCTTGGAATTTCATTCCGTGTGTGTCTCGTCAATAAATAACAGGAATAAGATCCAGGGACTAATAAACGAGCGAATTCTTTTCCCTCTTTCGTTCTTCCCTAACTTCATTTTTCTTGCCTCATCCCTCAGTTTCACAACCCCTCGTATAAAAATGGCGGCAAAAGCAAATTCCACCGATTTGATCGGGACTAACACGTTATTTTATTACGTCATAAACAACTAGCCACCACTTGCTGGACGTTCCTTTGCCCCTCGCTCCCCCCTCGCACATGAAATTGCATCACTAAGGGCTGAGGGAGAAACAGGAGTTGGGTGGTGGTTAGAGGGGACACCGAGTGGGAGTTGCGACTTGGTTTCTGTGGGATATAAAGGTTGAGAAACTTTGGGTCTTTTTTTTTTTTTTTTATTCAAAATGATTCAACTTTTATAATTTTATGAAGGAATTTTTCCCCCCTCCGCAAATTCCAAACTTATCCCCTCCTCTATTCTTTTTTTGGTTAAAAAATTTCAAGATGGCGTCAAGTGGAGGTCAAAATAAAACAACTTTTCACTGGTTCCCCTCTTTTTTCTAAATGAGTCATTCCTGCGTGTGTGGGTAAGTTGTGCGGGTAGTGGTGAGGGAGGGTGGGTGAGCGCAGCAAGAGGGGGAAGGGCGGACAAGTGTTTTTTTTCCTTCTTTTTCTTCTTTCCCCCTCTCTCCAGGTCGAGTTTTTTTCTGTCTGGTGTCTGGCTCTTCTCTTCGTCTTCTCCTCCCCTTTTCTTGGATTGTGGGTTGAAAAGTTTTAGTTTTCCTTCACCTTTTCCTCTACAACCCATAAATGTTCATCTAATGTTAGTTTGAATGATTATTTGTTTGCAGGTGTTTTTTGCACAGGTGTTTTTTTTTTTTTTTTTTTTATTCTTTTTTTTTTATATTCATTTTTTATTTTTATTTTTTTTATTCTTTTTAATTCCTTCATTTCCCTCGTCCATCTTTTTCTTGTGGTGGGGTGGTAAATAATTTTCTTACGTGCGGCGTTGGAGGTTTCCTGAACGGACGCATAAATCAAGCTGGGTGAGGCGGGGGATCGGGAGGTTGCAGGGGGAAAGGAGGGGGGAGTGCAAGGGAAAACACGCGAGATTTTTGCGCCCATAATTCAACGCACGAGGGCGTCTCGAACCGAGGGAAAAAAAAGTGGAGATTTGTGAGTACGACCGGAAGTAACTCGCTTGACCACTCGACGACTATTTCATTTTCTCCTACTTCACCTTTTTATTTATTGCAAACGCGACTAATGTTTTAATTCCAGTGTTGGACGCTGCTATTTTATCCAGTTTTTTTTTTTTTTTTTTTGTGTGTTTTTTTTGCCGTTCCAATGGGTCATTCTTCGGCGATTCAAGTAGAGCGAGGTCTTGGGAGGATGCGTCATGTGCGGTGACGTCATTGAACATTTTTAGACTCAATATGTGGGCATTTGTGCACTTCCCGGGGGTGCGAATTAGAGACTGATTGTTGCCGTTCGGTTCGGGACGCAGGAAAAGGGTGTGGCCCGAGCCCGCGGCCACGGGGCCAATGTCCGCGATGACAGCAGGTGGCATTCCTCGGCTTCCATCTTCCTTAGCGTCTTTTCGTCTTCTCGATTATAATGGTCATCGGATGAGGAATTCGACCGAAAATCACCTGTCAAGTGTAAATGTCCCGCCCAGTCTACGTGTCCCCATTTCGGACCACTTCTTACATATTCCACTTGTTGTTGCCCTTAAAATCTCGTTGGGTTGGCCAATAAATTGAGCACTCGTTTCTTGTTGGGGCTTTCCGTGTTAGATTGTTTAGTTGAGTTTAGCGAGTATCATCATCAGGTGTGTCGTCATGTGTGCGCTTTTTTGTATCGTGTCCATTTCTGTTCTTTTGTGTTCATCCATCCGTGTGGTCACGTCCTGCGTCCATTCGGCGTTCATGGCCGTGGTGTTTTTTCCCGCCAAACCGGTCTTTCATAGTCATTTGGACGCGTGAGTACAAAATGTTGCGCGTCGGTTTCGCTCTACTGCATTCGGTTCCTCTGGAATGTGGTCGCCTCCTCTTTGGAGTTTGCGCTTTCCGCCGCTTGGCGCCAGCACTTTCTAATGCGCGCTCTTCTTATCAACTCCTGACTATGTACTCTCGTAACAGATGACGGAGCTTTTTTTTCTATCTACGTCCGTTACTTTACACTATCATTTCGATTTTTTTGTTGCTTAATTTCGTGCTGTATGTGTACTTTGGTACGTAAGTGCGCTTGAAAAGTGTATATTTTGATGTGTTTTTGCGTGTGTTTTGCAGAAGGCAGCCCTCGTGTGGTCGCCGGCGCCCGATCCCCATGTCAAGTCGTCCGCTTTATCGGCACAAGCTCGCCCACCGTCGCCGGCCACTTCGGGTTTAGTGCATTGGATGTCCATGATGGCGGAGCATCCACACATGAACCCCCCACATCCGCCCCACGATGTACACTACATGTGGAACGGAGTTGAGGTCAGTATCTCTAACGGTTGTTTTATTAACTATAAAATTTCACAATTCGCTCGTTTTTTAAGGGTCCGCCATCTTGCGCCGCCCTAGCGGCGATGGCGAGAAGTTGACTAGTTCGCAAATCCGCCACGAGGAGCCAGTAGTGCCTCGAAAAGCTATCTATGACGTGAACCGTTTATCGATCGTCTTAGGGGGCGTTTTTGCGAACTGGTTCTCTCTTCTTTTTTTTTCGTTTGAATCATACGTCGCCATGATGGAACTGTCATTGGTGCTTGTTTCATTTTTTCTTCTTTTTGCAAAATGTCAACGTTACTACCCCGTAGTCATGGCAACGTGCGTCTGGATCGGTAGACGGTTGTCATGGTGATTTGAATTCACTTTTAATTTTTCTAATTACTCCGTGTGTTGTCGATTTCTTAAATTCCCTAGTGGTGGCTATTAAAAGTAATTCAATTTTTGCTTTATTTTTTTTTATTGTTATTTAAATTTTTTTAAAATCACGAAAAAAATTATAAAAAACGAATCGAATTTAAATTGAAATTCTTGTAAAGTTTTAGTCGAAATTTAAACTTTTTTATAACCAAATTTAAAACGAAATTGTTCTTTAACCTTTAGACCGAGAGTTTTACCATACGATCCTCACATGTCATTAAATGTCGCCATTTTTTTTCTCTTTTCTTTTAGACCAAGATGAATTCTCCTGACCAGCATGGCCTCATGCCCAAGGGTAAGTTCAATTTTTTTTTCTTCTTTTTTTTTTAAACTTCTTTAATTTAGCATCTGGCATTGGAGTCGGATGCTGCATCTATAAATAGCTTTTTGTTGAACCGAGCGAGGAACCTCAAGTCTTATTGTCGTCCATGTTGTTTTTTCTGTGGTTTCCCTCAATTCTTCGTTCGAGCCGAGGTGAAATCAATAAAGAAAACAACTGCAATAGCCACCGAACGAATCCACGCACAGATACGCCACCACGTGTCTCAAAACTGTACTCGATTTTCTTTCCCGCCCGACCTCGTTGTCATAGCAACTGCGTTGTTGACCGACTGTCGGTTGCTAAGGAGAATAAAAGTAACGACAGCCATGTATAAAGGTGATGCTTTGTCCAACCGGAAATCTGACCGGAAGTGAAGCTATTACCTTCTAGGAAAGAAGAATTTTTGTGTTCGAAAAGAGGAAAAAATGATTTTAAGGTCTGACAAAAGTGTTGTTATGACAGGTGACTGAAAAGTGCACGTGTGAGGGTGAATTTTCCTGGTGTTAGAGGATGCAACTGCTTATATAAGAGAAATTAAATATTTTTTTAAAAATATAATTTAAAAATCGAATTAAATTATTTAAGTTATTTGAAATGAACAAGACGAATTGAGTTTTTTTGTTTGCATTTTTTTCCTTCAATATTATTATTATTATTAAAATGATTGTTATTATTATTATTATTTGAAGCAAAAAAAATGGGGGAAAAAATTATAGATTTTTTTTTTTTTTTTTTTTTTTTTTTTTTTTTTTTTCATCATCTTTTCCTTCGGAGATAAAAAATTCAATTTCGGGTCTGGGAGGAAATATTGAAAAAAATAAGAGGGTAGTAAAGGCGTGGAACAGGTTGGGGTGGCGGAGGAGAATGATCGGTTATTCTCTCCAGTGACGATGCGGCCTCCCTCCATTTTGAAAATGTGTCGACGCTAAGAGTATGGCCATGGTGGAGGATCAAGAGTTGAAAAGTGAGTAGAATGTTTCGTGAGAAATGAATCCGGGGGCCACCGAGGTCGTGGGAGGGGTTTCAGGAGGGTCCCCGACGGAGCGGGGGCACAGGTGCCAGATAAGCACGGGCCCCTCGTATCGAGCGCGCAGTGTAAAATGGGAAGACGGACCTCCGTAGAGCGAAGGAGGCTCAGCTGAGACGCACGCGGTCGTCGACCGAATAAGGAACGACACGTGGTGCGGAGCAGTCCCGGCGACCCGTCCCTGGCGACAGTGTCCGAATCGTACATGGCCGGGGACGCGGGGGTGGTCATATGTAATTATGGAACGAGACGTTGCTGTAGGCAGGTTGATCGACCAGCTCGGCCACGCCATGGCGGCCGCCTTGCTGTGGCATGCGGCCACACTCACCCCTTGAAAATGTTGGTGGTGTCGAGTCCGAACGCTGGCGTCTGTCTAGGGTTTAGCTGGGCGTGGTCGAGACGGACGCTGACGAGAGAATGCGCGTGGGTGGGGAAGGAAGGGCAGCGTGAAATGGGTCAATTAATTTAAGACGGGGGTGGTTTGGAGTGGTCAACGGGCGGTTCCATTGAGTGGGCGGAGGTGAATGCGCGTCCACCCCGCGACCATCGGTCGACTTCACCCGAGTTGACCACGATTCCCATGTTGCTTTGCGGTCTCATTCGCTCTTTGGCGCGAGTCGCCGACGCACGTGTCAGTCGTGTGATGAGCCGCGTCCGACGCTGAGACTGCCATGGGAGAGCCACGGCGTTCGGTCTTTTTCTTTGGCCGCCCCCACTCTCCGCCCCATTTGCTCGAGGTTTATTCGTACCACCTGTGTCTCAGGTAAAACTCCCTCTTAATTTGCTCCTTTCACATTTTTTTTAATTTTTTTATTTGTTTGTTTGTTTGTTTTAAAAAAAATCAAATCCGAATTCCTTAACTCTTTGGCCTCAAGTTTTTTTTCTTCCTTTCGTTTATTGATTTTCAAGCGAATCCAACATTCAATTTAATTTTTTTTTTAACATTTATTTTTTTTGGTTCGGGTTTTCTTCCTCCCCCCTCTTGGCCGGTCGGGTCCACTGCTCGGTTGGCCAGCGTGGGCGTTTCGCGCGCGCCGCTCGCTGCGTCGTCGTCGGCCAATCGATAAAGGGCGTCGCTGGTCGGTGGCGTGTTTGGAGCGCGCGCCGTGCACTGTGTGCTCAGGCGCAGGGGCCATCGTGAGCCCCCCTCCCTCCCTACTGGCCCGCGGGGTCCCCTGTCTGGTGGGTGCCCCCCGCTCGTCCGAATTTGCTCTCTCTCTCTCTCTCTTCTTATCTCGTGGCGTTCTTCTTGGAGTTCAGGACCTCCCCATCAGGATCAAGTGAGGAAAAGAAGCGGCGTCTCATCTCCGGGCCTCGTTTCTTCTTCCTCTTCCTCTTCTTCTTCTTCCATGGCTAAAGATGACAAAATGATTGAGATGAAGTTATGTTCGCTCTTCAAGTTACGGGAGTTTTTCCGAAATGTTAGCGGTAAGTTCGTTGTGGTGTTCTTTTTATAGCGTCTTGTGCACTGTCATCGTCTTTATTCCGGGGGGGGGGGGTACTGATGGGGTCTTGTGGATGGATGCTCAATCTTTTTTAAACTCTTTGTTTATTTATATATGGAACTTCCTCGCTCGGTTCTGTGCATTATTTATTTATTTATTTATTTATTTATTTTGATTGAATTATTATTATTATTTTTTTTCAATTAATAAAAAAATATTTCATGTAATTTTTTGTAAACTTTTTTTTTATATTTTTTAATTTACTTTTTTTTGGAGGAATTATAATTATTATTTTTTTAATATTTATATTTTTAATTATAATTGTTTTACAAATTATTTTCCAGGCACAAACGGATCGAGTCATGGCAACAAATATCCAGGCGGTAAGTGATTTTTTGTTTTTGTTTTTGTTTTCGGTGACCCTTTGCGCGTTCTACGCGAGTTATTTTTGGGTACCTCCCACATCTGAAATGTGTAGAGAAAAGCGTTATATACCAGTGAGAAATGCGCCTTTTCGGATTGGAATCTAATTAAATTCTTTAAGGTTTAATGAGCAAACAAAAGTGGATGATGGACGCGGCGCCGCCGTGTGTCCAACCATCATTTTTGCAGGCGAGTTGCGCGTTCTATAGTATTTGAATATGATGCGAAAGAAACCCCGTTGTCATGACTACCGCCGTCTTGCTGTTTGATGACATCTCTTAAAAGTTTAAGAGGATCCATTTTTGATACGGGTACAGTTGCAAAAATGAATTACGATCGACGGGAGAAAAAAGCAAACGCCAAGGCAAACAATATCAACAAACTTGTTGGAATAGACCGAGCGAAAATAAGAAAATAAATAAGACGATATGAATTAAGACAAAGAACGTTTCTTAAAATAGTTGCGATGGGTCGCTGGCTATTTAATCAGGTGTGGTTTTGTGGCGATCGAGTCACGAGTGGCGACTGTGCAAACCTGTTAGGGTTTTGCAAGAAGAAAAAAAAGGAGCCGATGATAATCTGAATGTGGCATGTAAATGAAGTGACGGTGGAGAAGAAAAGGGTCCTCGAGTAGTTTGAGTGTGGGGATTCGAGGCGTGGTCACCACCGAGTCCCATTGGCCGGTGGGTTAAAACTGGACTCGGTGATTTAGAAAGAAAGAAAGAAAGAAAGAAAGGAGAAAACATGGGTGTTTGCCGTTTTTGTATCGCGACTGCGTTTTTACAGCAGTTGGAGCTGTTTATTTGCCGGTGCGTTCTGCGCGGGCATTTGTTGATGTCGATGTGATATTTTTGCAGGTACGTTGGACGATCAGCCTCGGCCGGGGAGCATGGAAGCACCGCTGCCGCCACCTCCAGGTATACACGGCTCTATCTACGGGAATCACGGCAACCGAAGCAGCAGCAACAGCCCGCCGGTGTCCACGGCTACGACGAGCTCGTCCATGCTCGTCGTACCACAACCCATAAATGCCGTGGCCAAACCGGCACTGAACGCCGCCGCTGCCGCAGCCGCCGCCCACGCCCACGCTAACGGTTCGGGCCGAAAATACCAATGCAAGATGTGTCCACAGGTAGGAGATACTGTTCCTAAAATAGGAATTAGAAAAGTCGTAATTTGTCAAAGTATAACACTTAACCCTTTTAACCTCACATCCCGAATAAATCCCGTACGTATATCTTATGAATTAACCCTTTCCAAACACCTTACAAATTTTCTCATGTGGTCTCGACTTGACAGCTCCCAATGACCGATGAGAGACGAGCCACTTTCAAAAAAGTTTCGTTTATTTCTTTTTTTCTTATTTATTTAAAAAGAAATATTTTTGTTTAAATTTCTTTTTTTTTTTTGTTTAAATTTTTTTTTTAGTGTCTCAAAGGTCAGTAGATTAAGTTAATATGTGATTACAAAGGCTAAAGTCAACCGTGGTGACCTCACTCGTTGATTTGTTTATTTTTTTTTAAAAAAAGATAGAAATAAAAATTAGGAATTATCAGTAATTTTACTAAAAAAAAAATGTCTAAGAAAAGTTAAGTAAAAAACATGAAAAGTTTTGAAAGTTTGATGCGCATTTCGCGTGTGTCAGGTGGAATCCTGCAGTTACCTCAAGTGTTTTGGGGTGAGGGGGGAATGTGTTAATTGGCTCGTGTGTGCTGTCGTTTAGTGTGTGAGTGACGACTCGGTGCCCCTGCGTATTTTTTTCGTGTCCCCTTTTTATACTGCCCCTATCAGGTGTCCTCGATGTGAGGATATCTCTTCTTAAACACTCTTTTTATTCTCTATTTACACATTGCACATTTTTTTTTTCACATATTTTTTTTGAATGAATTAAAAAAAAAATTCTAGGGGTGGGTTAAGAAGCGTGGGTGTGTCGGGGGAGTGACGATTGGCCTTGTGCAGTCGAGTCCAGGGTTTTTCTAAGACCCCCTCCCCCCACATTCTAGTATCACCATTGTGCTGTCCCCTCGCGTTGAAAACCTCCCTCATTAAAGTGTCGGAGGGGAGGTGTTGGGGAATGAAAGCGCGCGCTCAATGCCAGTTGTCGATCCTCCCTGGGGAAGGGGATGCCCCCCCCATCACCTCAAACCATCACGACCCCACCCCTCTTCACCTTGTCGTGGGTGTTATGTCATTATGGCACTTGTCTCCCTGTTGCTCCTCCTCACCCTTTTTTTCTATCCTTTTTTTCTCGTGTCATCTGATTCGTGTCCAGCTGCATGCCTTGGTTTTCATCTCTATCCTCCGCGTGTCTGCATAAAAGAAATTAAAAAAGAAAAAAAAATATCACATCAGTCGATCACGGTCAATCACGGGTTGGATATAAAATTTTTGAGCCAGTAGAGAAGGATCGCAATTATTAATTGCGTTATTATATAAAATAAAAAAATTTTAAAAAAAAATTTAAAAAAAAAATTTTAAAAAAAAAAAAATTAAAAAAAAAAGAAATTAGTAAATGATGAGAATGTTACGCATAAGTTATAATAATAATATTCTAATTGTATTATTTATTTGGAGTACAATATATTTGTAAATGAACGAGGTTAATGAAACGAGCGTTTGGTCGTTTGGTTGACGTCGTTGTTAGCTCATGTTCTATTACTGTCGTGGCTTTTTGTCTGTGGTGGGAGTGACAATACTCGAGGCCTCGTGCCTCTGCTATGCTCACTCTGCGAGTTTGACCTCACTCATCCATCCGTCTCTTCTGTGCTCTTTGCAGATCTTTGGGTCCAAGGCAGACTTGCAGCTACACACTCAGATACACATGCGCGAAGCAAAACCCTACAAGTGCTCGCAATGCTCCAAGGCCTTCGCCAACTCCTCGTACCTGTCTCAGCACACGCGGATACACTTGGGCATCAAACCTTACCGCTGCGAGATCTGCCAGCGGAAGTTCACTCAACTGTCCCACCTGCAGCAGCACATCCGCACGCACACGGGCGACAAGCCGTACAAGTGCCGACATCCAGGCTGCAACAAGGCGTTCTCGCAACTGAGCAACTTGCAATCGCATTCTCGATGCCATCAGACTGACAAACCATACAAGTGCAACAGTTGCTACAAGTGTTTCGCCGACGAGGCCAGTCTACTCGAACATATTCCCAAGCACAAGGAGTCGAAGCACCTCAAGACTCACATCTGCCAGTTTTGCGGCAAGTCGTACACGCAAGAGACTTATCTGAACAAGCACTTGCAAAAACATGCCGAGAGAGCTGAGAAACGAGGTGCGGCCGGCGTCGGATCAGCCGTCATGATGGCAGCATCGGTACGGACGCCCAACGACACGTACGCATGGCCGAAAAGTGGGCCCGGACCCACGGCACAGGACGTTGTGGCCGATGCCGTGTCACATCTGCGAGCCGCTGCTCAGCACTCGCAACACGACTCCTCCGTCAACGACTCGTGTCTGCAGTCCACGCTGGGAGAGCACTCGCGTCTCCACCTGTCGTCAGTGCGCGAGTCGCTCGACCACCGGCAACCCATGGGCGGTGCCGCTTCCGATCACGCTGATCTGCGCCATTTGCCCGGATCGCAGGTTCCTTACGACGGTCCGATCGGCTCGTCTGCCGGTAAGACCTCGTCGTCCGCCTTTACCCCGATCCAGGCTATGTTGCCTATCACTTCGACGGCACAGTTGTCCATGCCCGGTTCGTCTCGGTCCTACTTCCCCTACGAACCTATTAATTTCCCCAAGGCGCCCAGCCAGGTGTCTTCGATGGACGTGAAACCCGCGGGTAGTTTTCCAAATCAGCTCATTTCTTTGCACCAAATTAGAAACTATGCAACCATGCCCTCGATGAGCGCGTCGGACCACTCGCTCGGCCTCAAGGAGAAAACCCAATAGCAGCCGGTGTGAATTTAAGTTTATCAACTCTCTCTAATTTAACAAACAACACATTTCAATTTAAATGATAAATACCTAATAATAATAATTAATTAATTAATTAATAAAACCATTTTTAAAAACAACTTAAAGTTAAAAACCTCGATCGGCGGCCATGAGGTGTGCCTCCGGGGCGGAGTCAGCGAGCGAGACGCGCAACGGACGTTGGACGGACGGATGAATGGATGGACGCACAAATCGAAACCGCCCGCGTCCTCATCGTGGTTCTCTAATTAATTTTTTTTTCCCTTCATTATTTGCTTTTTATTTTGTTGTTGTTTTTTTTTTTTTATATAATGGTTTTTTGGTAAAAAAAAAAAAAAAAAAAAAAAAAAAAATACAAAATAAAAAAAAAAAAAAATCTTTTTTTTTTACGTGCAATAAGCTGAGTCGTGTGCTCAACTAGAAAAACATTTTCTAAAAAAAAAAGTATATTATAAAAAAAAAATTGGGAAAAAGAAAGAAAAAACATTGTAGGACTCTTATGGGCTGCGTCCGCGTCACGTTCATTACATATAAAAGAAAAAGCATAAACTAAGAAAAAAACTAAAAAAAAAAACTAAAAAAAAAACCTTTTGCTCAACTCGTCCCAGTTTCATTCGGACGCCATATTTCTTTCGAGTTTACAATTATTTTTTATTTTTTATTTCGATTTTAATTATTTGTCGCCCTTCGAAGCCAAAGTCATGAGTGGAAACGGGTCATTTTATACACTTTGTACGTGTATATGTCAGGCTCCTTTCACACACACTCGCATGTCTGTTGTATGTTTGATGTGTGAGTGGGTGAGTATTAGTTGTGTACATGTTCGAGCACTCGATTTTCCCCTTATCATTTTAGAAAAAAAAATTAATCCTGTTATATATTTTTCTCTCTTCCCATGGCCGCCCACATGCGGATATCACACTGTGTGGCGTTTCCTTGCGTTCCGTGGATCTCGTTCTGTGATATACGCATTGGCCTCGAATGTATTTTTTATTATTATTATTATTTTAATGTTTTTTAATTTTTTTCTTTGTCTTTTTTGCTGTCAGTTAAACTGTTTGTTGTTAGTCTTGGTATAAAACGCTGTTTTCAGACCCTCAGAGGGGCATGTTATATTATGGTCATGCGATGACTAGTTAAAGAGATAATTAATTTTTATTATTATTATTATAATAATTATTATATTATTGGTTGTAAATTTAATGACCGTGAGGGTCTTTTATTTGGAATTTAATTTTTTTTGTTCTTTTTTTTTCAATATTTGATTTGAAATCTGAAAAAGTAAAAATAAGTTTAAAAAAATTCTTGTGAAGAAATAAATTATCCCAATTTTTAAGACGCGTTTATCGTCAGGTGTTGGCGTTGGTTGCTGTTTTTTTTGGTTGAGGGTTGTAATGTTGAAGGTTGATTCCTTTTTTTATTTTTATTTTTATTTTTATTTTTTATTTTTATTTTTATTTTTTTTTCTCTCCCCGTTATTTTATTTTTAATTTTTTGATAGAAACAGTGTGAGACGCTGTCTAAAATATGAAAGAGTTGATTACCGTGGCATTCGATGTCAGTGATTCATTAAGAGACGCGCGTCTTTCAACTTTTTTTTTCGAAAAAAAAAATAAAAATAAAAATCTGCGTCTTGGGTTCGTTTTAAGGAGAGCGGCGTTTTTCCAATTTTTTTTTTCTTTTTTACTTTAACAAATAAAATTTGATTCAAAAAAAATTTTTAAGTAGCAACTTTTTTTCTTTCCTTGTAAACTTTTATTTTTTGTTTCAATTGTAATTTTTTTTCACCTGCAAATTTTTTTGCCTCTTCGCACGTTGAGCCACGACCCGTGGCGCGCATTGGACACACCTGTATATAGTATACATAGTAATGACAATGACTTTTTCATATACGACGCAGCTCCACCTTAACGTGCTGTGAACTTTTGTTTATTTAAAAAATAATATTGTTTTCTGATGAGGAATACGTAATGATTTGTGTTGATTTTTTATTTGCTCCCTTTGGCGAATTTTTTTGTTGCTTGGGTGTTGCTGTCATGCGCGTCACGCGAGTGTTTTTCGCAGCTGCAATAAATACACGTGCTCAATATTCCTTGTCAATTTGATTGGGTTTACACGCGTCTCCTTCTTTTATTTTAATGGAAAAAAAATAGGTTTGTTTATGTGAAATTATTGTTGTTAAGTGTATCATTGCAGCGAGGTCTAAGACCAACAGAATGAGCCACAAGCTCTTTAAATTGTACTTAGAGGCCACATTGACTTAAAATAAAACCATTTTTTATATTTTATTGGACCATGATATTATTATAATTATTATTACGATTATTATTATTAATTTTATAATAATTTTTTTTTTACATATTGTATATGATATATATTTTTTTGCACCTTGTAAAAAAAGTGTCATTTTGATCATTTTTTCCCTGTTTGTTTTGATTCTTTTAAAACTTAATTTTTTTTTGGCGGGTTGACCCTTTTCTTTGCGATTTTTTTAAATTTTTTTTTTAAATTTTGAGACGTCGGGACGCGGGCGTTTTAAGGAGGAGACGCGTACGTTCAGGTGATTCGCATGACAGCACCTCACCCGTGTTTCTTGTTACGCGTAGTCATCCTTTTGTAGACACCTGGTTGAGGTAATTTTTGAGTAGTCAGTCGAATCAAGTAATCACATATTGTACAAGTTTTATCTCAGTATATTTGCTTCGAATAAAGTTCATTTAAGCCATTCGTCTTTATTATTATTATTATTATTATTATTATTATTATTATTATTATTATTATTATTTATATAGGTACCACTAACTCCACTGTGTATATTAATTACAAATCACCACAAAACTTTTTTATTTATTAAAACATTAAAATACAGCTTGAAATTAACGTTGCTAACATTTCATTTCTTCACAATTCCATAACGATTTTTACGTGTATTTACACGACGCATAGATTCACCAGTAAATAACTCCCGAGACAAATATTTTTTTAAAAAAATGTGCAATGAAGTATTTTTTTTACATTACCGTATTTTATAAGACTTCAAAAATGCTAAATTAATGGTCGAACTATAGTTGTTAAGAGGCTTAATTTAATATTAAAATTTTATTTTTTTTAAATTAAAAAAAAGGTGTTAAGATTCTCCGGTAAGATGATAATTTGCACCTGAAGGGGAAGAAAGCGGAAATATTAAAAATGCAATTTTTTTTAATGTTTAATTTTTTATAACACGAGTCGGAAATGGATGATCGGGATGCTGCAAGCACAGATTCAAAGATGGAGTCGGGGTGCGTGACCGTCCATTTTGGTCGTTGACACCGACTGTGAATAAAGGGTTCATTGACGGCGAGAATAAAATGTTATTTATGAAATGGCGTAGAAAGTAAGATTAGTTTTTTCTCCATTTCTCCCACACCTCCCGAACAGTTTTGGATATCGTATATTCGATGTGGGGGACATTCTAGATGTCCTCTGCGCGTCTTATTCGACGGGGGGTTTTTTCTCGCTGATTGGGCGTTGGTTTACGCCCGCATCCCCCTTGTGGCTCATTAATATGACGTCCCCCAATTGGACGGGCGAACGCGCAGCCCTCCAATAGGGAAGTGGCGTCATGACGAGGGCTCGTGCCACGGGCGCCCATATTGGCCCCCGTGAGGGACGCAGCTCCTCCTCCACTGTTGAGGGGAATCGAACTTGGACCTGGTTAGAAATACATCAAAGTTGATTACTTTTGATGACGAAAAATGTGTCGCCTTGATGGATGGAATAACGGAGATATCTCGAGAGACGACGCGCGTTTTAGAGTACAAACAAACAAAAACGTCTCTTGGGCCGTACATAGGTGGGGGGTGGAGGGGCGGGCAGGTGTTGCGAACAGGGTGCGGTGTTGATTTGCATAGTGTCCACTAAACTGAGCCGAGTTGCTGATGCGCGACGAGGGGGATCCATTGGCCCGCGTCCACTCTGACCAGTTTTTTTGGCATCCAGGTGGACCCTCTTTTAGCTCGATCCCCTTTTGTATTGAAAGGGTTAAGGCTGCATAGGCCGAGTCGGAGCAGGAACCGTTCCCACGACGCCGGCGTTCTCCTCACATTCTGCTTATTTATTCTGCTGATTTTAACACATCGAGCTCAACCCTTTCCTCGAACCTCGGGATGAAAGGGTTGCAGAGATGGAAGGGAAGGGTTGCGGCTGTATTCACCACCATCAGCTTTCTTTGTCAACTGGCACCAAAGGGTTAGACGATTTCTGGACAAACAGGTTACAGGAAAAAAGGGGGGAGAAAGCGATGAAGAAAGTGAACTTAACTAAGGAAAAAGGGGAGGGAAAAAATTGGAAAGGAAAATGGTCGGGGTCATCTGTATATGATCATTCTCTTTTGGCCACTGTTGTCCGTTGTTTTCCCACGTTTCTGCGTTCCGGCATCCGTTGGTGGCTTCGGTTAAGTACAACCATCCATTACCGGGATAATTACTCGTTATTTGCATTCACCTTCGTCCCCATTTCCGTCGTCTTCCATAATTTTACTCGCGTCTTCTCCTTACGGTCATTACCGATATGTGATCGCAACTCGACACTGTTCTTTTTTTTTTTTTGGTTGAAGAATTTTTTTTTAACACACCAGTTTTTTTTTAGTTTTTTTTTTTTTTACCAACAGCCCGCTGCTCATTTAGTTAGTTTTTCATTAGCTGCTACAGTATGTACTTGGATTTGATTGAGTTGAATCTGATTTGAGTCATGTTTTCTTTTCATTTTTAATAGTTCCGTTTTATGCATCGAAAATGGCTGAAAGTGTGAATCGAGCCCCCGAATGGCGGCTTTATTGTGTTTGCGAGGGTGGAGTTTTTTTGCAAAATGATTTTTCTTCCATTTTTGCAATTCGATTAGCGGGATTTTATAAGCTTTTTTATGTATTTATCTTGAAAATTAAGGGGCAGTCACCGTACGAATTAGATTAAATGAATGGAAGAGCTTACTGAGAAATATTTATGCAATGAATTTATGCCGAAATGTGGCAGAAAATCGGCTTAATTTGACCATTTCTTGAGATTTTTTTCTAAAAGTTTATTCGGGAGATTTTTATAGAAAACAATTTAATTATGACTGTAAAAGGTAATCGTTTACGGTGTATACTTAGGATGCGTTTTTCGCTGTTTGATGTTTCCAAAAAAACTAGATAAGTATAAATATTATTTTATTATAATATCCGAAAATAGATTTATTTAAATTTGTGGGCCCATTTAAAAATTAATCAATGGTTGCATTTAATAGCTGACTAGTCGTATTTATGTCCGAAAGTTATACGAGTGTGATAATGCAATTGGATTGAAGCATTCAATCCGATTAAATCTGTTTGTTCACACCTTTAAGTTAATGTAACATTTTAATATAAATAAAAAAAGCGAGCTCACAATTTTTCCAAAATGAATTTACGGCTTTATTAGAGATTCAGATTAATATGAAAAATCGACCTCCATCTCGCTGTGGTCTGGGCAAAATTGAGGCTTAGTTTTTAGATTGAGAGAAAGTAGAATATTTAAAATTGGAAAACGTGGTACAATTATGCTCGTAAATTACATGGAAATTGTACACTTGAATTTTATTAAACTTGATATCAGTTAATACACAGTCGATGAGTTTTTGAAGATAATTAGGTGTTTTCGTGCAATGGCTTTTAATCGGCGCTTTTTCCGTTAAAAAGGTAGTTTTCCAAAAAATTGAATGAAAATATTATTAAACATTTTTAAGGATTATTTCTTAGCGAAAAAAGCTATTAACTGTTCCTTGCGTGAAACTAACTAATAAAGGCTATTACGGTTATAGTATACACACAAAACAATGGCCGGATTTGCATGAGCAACTCCTCTTCCAAAAACTACCATAAAAGTTTTGTTTTGTTCTTGGTTTTTTCAACGAATTATGCATATCCAAAATTATACTTAAATCCATATTGTGCACGTCGTATCGTGTATTTAGATATTGCATTTCACATTAAAATTGTAGCGGGGTAATAACAGTTTAATACCGGTAAGTTTTTTTATAGAATTAAAATTTAGTATATTTTTCTAACACTGTTAAGTTGTAGGTTTGTTAAGTGAAGTGAAACACCGACTAAAATAAGCGGTTTATCGAGGATAACGCCGTGCTATACAGAGTAGCTTTTTTATTTTGACCGGCAAAAAACTGGAGGAAAAATTAATTCAGCTTGTTTTTTTAAACTAAATTTAGAAATAAAACGTTTAAAATCATTGCTGAAAATCCATTAATTAGATTGCAATCTACTGTTTCCGAAAGTCACGGTTTAATAAGAGTGAAATTCGCAATTACGTGGGAGAATTTCGATGTTTTGTGCTATTTTAGCGAAAGATTCCAATCAACGAATGTAAAACCAGCTTTTATAGTTCATATTACATTGCAAATATTACATCTCTGGTTGAATACATATTTACGTAGCTACGAAAATTTAGTTTTTATCAAACCAAGATGAATAAAGAAATTGTAACTGTAACATTTGCCGTAAAACATCATTTAGCTTTCGCTTTTATCTAAATCTTCAGCATTTTTATCTATCTCCGAAGCGTATCTCTAAGAATTGCAGTGGTGTATTGAATTCGCAATTAATGTAACTAGATCCAGAGAAATCTACCAGGTTAAATTACGTGTTTTTGAGGATAAAATTTTAGTAGAAAATGCATAAAAATGCGTTTTAAGTGGGAGCCCGGTAATACTCATTTGTACACTTCCCTGAATTGCTCTTAAGGATTTTTAAATTTGTAAGAATTATGGGGTTTTTAAAATGTTAAAATCTAGAGTCGGTTTAGTCTCGGAGGGAACATTATTTCATTAATTTAAATAACTAGCAGTATTTTGCAAGAAGAAGAAATGGCAGATATTATGAGAGAAACCTATTTGGATAATTCTGATTTCGGACTTGAAATATTCTATTTTCGTGTACGAATTGGATAATTGTGATTAATTTCACAAAAGATAGGATCCTGTATACGAGTAAAATGGTATGTTATTTTGTTCGGATCTAAGCCTAAACCAAATTAAAATCAAAAAAAAAAATAATGATACAGTTAGGGGTTATTTAATAAATATTTATCCGACAACATCTGTTACATTAACTTGAAAGAAAAAAAAATTACAAATTACAGAATGGAAGTGACATTAAAAATATGCGGTCATAAAATTGTTAAACTTAAAATAACATTGAGAAAAAAAATTAATTACAAACTGCTTTTGAATTATTTATTTCTTTATTTATTTTCTTCTTTTTTTTTGCAGTTTTATAAAAAGCAGTTGCGTATATAACGACATTTATATTTTATAGATAATATAATCAAAGCTTTGTAAACATCAGTATGTAAAGATAGTAGATGAATTAACATTTATCCTTGTTTGAAATCTTCTCATTTAATTCAGCCAAACGTGTATAAGTTATTAACTTTTTCTAATAAAATATAATGAAAACCGTAAAAACAACAAACCTATACTAAAAATAAAATATTCAATTTTTTCTCCAATTAGTTACTAATAAAATTATTTATTAAATGATAAAAATATATTTTGACTTTTATTTTGTTCCTCCGTTTTTGTCGATCCCTGTCTCTCTTTTTTCACCTTCATTCCTCCTTATCTCTTAAAGAAACATTTACTTCTTCGAAAATTTTACATTTATATTTTAATGTCTCACCTTTTTTTTCTTTTCTTTTTTTTTTTTTTTTTACATTTTTTTACAGGTAAGCTGCCTTATTTCCTGCTTATTCCTTCGTATATTTGGTCGATGATGGTTCATTTCCGCTTGTTTATTTATCAATTGTTTTCTCATTTCGACACGCTAAATTTTATCAAATCAATTTAACACTAAAGCAAATTTTAAAATTTAATAAAAGAAAATTTAACTCCAGAAAACAGTTAAAAAGTAAATGTATATAAAAAAAAAAAAAGAGGAGAAAAAAACCGATTTTAAGTTAAATTTCACACAACGTAAACTTTTCAATTACTGCCACCATCGACCATTTGTGTGTGTGAGCAATCAAAATTGAGGGAACGGGTCAGAATTTCTTCTCAACTGTCATTCACGATCACGACATTTAAAAACACCGGACTGAAGCGCACGTTGAATCAATGACCACCTCATCTTGAAAACGTCCCATCTCACCTGAAAAATAATCCGGTAAGCAGCCATTTAAAAAAATCTATTCTCTTTTATTACAACTCCAGGGTATTTAATTCATGATGCGGGTTGGGGAGTAAGGGGTGATCCCCGAGTAGCAGGTGTAGCTCTTTTTCTTTAATTGCATCGGGGTCGACGTTGTGTAGCGCTCGTTAATTTATGTGGTTCGTGCGTTTTGCGATTGGAGAGAATTCTTTCCATTGGTCGTTGATTGTCATGGCAACACCCAGCCTTAGTCGGCCGTGTCTTATTCATTGGCGGCGCGAGCGTGGGTGGTGAATCCCCGTACATCGATCACGGTTTCGTTCAATGATGGTGATGATGATGATGATGGCATCGTCCCTCGCGCGCGTTTCCTGGCCGCGATGAAATTTTATCCGCGAGGCAAACAGTGTGCGTGGTCTGCATCGTTGATCGCATCTCGCTCTTTACCCCTTCCCTCACCATCTGGGCCGATGCATCTTAAAAAATAAACAACAACAACAAGCGACGTCATGTTTATGAGGTGAATGCGAGCGAGGAAAAATATGGGGAGGGAAGGAGGGCGGGTGGGATGGTGGATGGCAAACTCTCGGATCCTGTAGGACCAGTTAAACCACTCTGAATGGACCGCTTCCTTCCGATGGCCATCACTAACCCTTTGAGTCCTGCTGCTGGATTTGAATATAACCCTTCTATTCCGCCAACCCCAAGCAGTCGGGGAAGATACAAAGACAGGGTCACGAGACCCACTGGGCGAAGGACGCCGACAACAGATGACACAACCTTTTTTGTTTTAAAAATTTAAATATATATATATATATATATATATATTATTTTTTTTAATTAATTTTTATTTATAAACAATTTTTATATTTTCATCTATGGAAGTGAAATTAATTAATTTATTGTTTGCCTGATTTATCTGAGCAAAATTAAAGATGAGCCGACTAGGGAGGCACGTCCAGTGGAGGGGATCGGCAAATCAAGAGACGCGTCCCACCAGAAAAATACAACGACAACAGATGCAGTAAGCGCTTATTACCTCATTTCCGTAGGAAATGAATACTTTGCACCAACGGACCACGCACCTGGCCAACCAAGCACGAACTTGTCACCTGGCACTTGCTGAATGCCATTTGAATATGCGTGATACAAACAAATCAAAGAAATCATCTCATTCATTCATATATAATTTTATTCTCAATTTGTGACCAAACAACTTTTTTCTTTTTCTTTTTTCCAAATGGAAAAAATCAAATTTAATTTTTTGAAGAAAGAAAAAAAATTGATTAAAATATTTGATAAAAAAGCACGCGTCGCATCTTTAGCTGATCCGTTGTTCTGATGAGACGCCATGAGTGAATTTTGAGTGAAACGCGAGAAAATTCAGACAAATGAAGATGCGTTTGATTTGTCATTTGTGTATATTTAAATCTCGAGGCCAATGTTCTTACATTTTTATTATTATTATTTTTTTCCTCAAAAAAAAGTAATAATAAAAATAAAACATTTTTTTCTCGGATTACGTGTGTGGACCGTCCGTGGAGAAGGTGTTGGGTGCAGTGAAAAAAGCGAAGAGCAAAGGATTATTGATGATTTCCCAGCCTTCTCCGCGTGTGTTTGCATATTCTTTATTCAGTGGCGACGGCGGCTGTGTGACGTCAGTGTTCCCCTTTCGGGCCGAGCTCCGATCGATGCGTGACTCACGACTCCCACCCATCCTTTGCCATTACTGCGTTACAAATGCGTCATCGGAACATCGGGTTTAAAGGGTGATAAACGACGATGTCTAAGGGATGCGAAATATCGGGAACTCGAGCCAAAGTCGTCGCGCGTCCATTTGCAAAGAAACCGCGAAATTGGACACAAGAAATGCGAAAATAAAGAAAAAAGAGGGCGCCATTTTATTGCAGGCAAGATGAAAACGAGCACGGGGATGAGAAGTGGGGTGTGTAGGATGAGTGAGGAGACGCTCGGTGAGGGAGGCACCTTGGCTCTTGCCATTGATTGCCACACTGAGCTGTGACGTCGCCTCTCGCTGCTGACGATAAACAAGGAGGTGTAGGGTGGGGGAGAAAAGATGGGTATGGGGGGAGGGGGATTTTTATGGCCGCGCCCAACGAAAAAGTGTTGGTCGTCGAGTCGAGTCGGCGGCACCCCTTTGCGCTCGTGATTTTTTCGCATCGCCGAGACGCGCCGAGACGCATCGATGAGCCACGCACCGCCGCTCGACAACCAACGACGCATCATGAGACCACTCAACACGCAAGGACCACCCCCTCAAGCTCACGTGGTGGGTATCGCATTTGACCACTGGCCTTCGTTGACCCCTCCCTCATCTCCTCACCCGCTCTAACTTCATCGCGCGTTCAATATGGCGACTATACGGCGTCTAGATGAGATGCTCCGCGTAACTGCGCTTCGTTTAATAAGGCTTATGTTTATTTTCTTTTTAAAATATGGCCGTGAAATTTTTTTCCTTCCCATACTTCAACATGTCCAAGTGCCAAGTGCGTTGCGTACAACTTCCCTTTCTCTTTCTCTCTCTCCCACCTTCCCTTCGCGTCCCTCTTTTTTTCTTTTTTATTATTTTTTTTATTGCTTACCCCGTATGGGGAAGGGACCCGCTGCTCACTTTCCTCCTTGTGTGTGGCTAATCAGCCGTAAGATTGAGGGGCGGAGGAAGATGTTTCCCTCTTTACATTCCTCCTCCCAACATTTCTTATCATTCCCTTAATCTAGATCTTCACACAAACCACCAACGCGAGATTTTTTTTACACCGTCCGTTTTCGGGCGTTTTTATTGTCTTAGGTTTGAAAACGAACGAAGCACATTTCTGACTCTAATTATTTCCTAGATGCCCCTTGGTCATTTATTTTCTTTTCTTTTCCTTTTCTTTTTTAAAACAATAATTTAATCATTATAGAATTTTTTTTTGCTGAATTAGTATTTCAGTCGTTAAGACACTGGGGGAAAAGTCGTTGGAAATGTGTGTGTGTGTATATATTAATTAGCCCCTACTCCTTAAAATTCGTCCAGGTGAACCAGCTGCTGTCCTCATCTTTTTCATCATCCCCATTTTTATAAAAAAAAATATATATACGTTTTTTTTTTATTGTTTTAATAACGAAGCGGGTGTCTTGCGAAGGGAAAAAGACCCACTTAGGGGATAAATGAAAAACTCAGGTGTGTGTCGTGTAATTGTGGAGTACGAGTCCAATGTTCTGTTTTCAAGCCCCTGAAATTGTGCCTTGTCTTTGTTGATGGAGCCATCAAGTTGACATTTGTCAACCACCCGCGTGTTCTACACCTTTTTATTATTGTTTTTATTTTTTGGGAAAAACATGATGTTTATTTTTTATTTATGAACTTTATTATGACTTTTTTTTGTCGTTAATGTGCATTTCTTTTCTTCTGGCTGGTGGATCATTTATAGCGCGTTTTGGCGGATCGATGTGGCCTCCGACCAGGTGAGTCGGGTCATTGGGCGAACTGTAGTTAACCTTTGAAGTGGCGTTTCGTTTCTGCATATCTCGCACAAGATTTGCCCGATGGGTTTATATTTCTGCGGGTTTGAGAATTGTTTGTTTGTTTGTTTTCTTGCATCTGTTAGGTGGGTTTTGGGGTCGCGTGGGGGCGTGGGTGTTGGCCAGGAAGTTGGCTCCCTCGAAATCAGTTTCTTTGAAGCGGGTCCTCGAGCGAGGCTCGTGTGCCATCAGTGCGTAACCCTTTCGTTCCGAGAGAAGAAAGCTGCGGGCAAGTTATGCAAATGAGGTTTTTGCACATTCAAATGAGGCAGCATGGTGGATCCCCTCTTCGAATCCCTTTCCCTCCTCAGGTGCCTGTCTAACCCTTTCAGCCCGGGTGATTCAGGTGAAGTAACAGTGAGTGGAACAATGGCGCCTCTCCTCATAACTCAAGGGATTTTTCACGTGAGGCCTGCGTCACCTCGCTCTCTCCTTCAAACCGAAAAAAAGTTTCAAAAAAAAAAAGAAAGAAAAAGAACTCCCTTGTGCCCTGCCGGCCAATGTTGTTAGTGAATCGGCGTTTGTACAGCGTTCTCTCGGGTGCACACCACTTTTGCGTTCCTGTGGCATCTTGTTGACGATGCGCATCTTCTTTCTTCTCTTCTGTACTCATCGTGATATCGACATCAGGTAGGAGCATCTTCATCTTCATCTTCATCGCCATCTCGTTTTCCACTTCATCGTTTTGGCTTTTTAATTCTAATTTTTAACCCGCTGTGTCTGCGAACGGTCCGAGGGCGTTCGCGGCCAGTCTATGAACCCTAATTGACATTTGACTCATTTGCAATCATTCACGCGGCGGCCATTGCTCCATGCTGAGTGGTTCGTGTGACCAGCATCGACCAATGAGGCGTCGCTCTGCATTGAATATTCAAAGATATTAGAAAAATGAGACGAAAAAATGCAACTCTACTAATTTGAGTGAGAGTGCAGTTAAATTTCCATTTTGATCAGGTAAAAGTGATTAAAATTTCCTCGAGGTAGCTCTAATTACACTGCACAAGTTTTCGGAAAGATTTTTTTTTTTCGTTTGAAATTTTATCTCTAGTTATATGTCGGTAAAATGGACCGAAAGTTCGACCCTTAATTCACAGATTTTTATAAAATCTCAGTTATGAAATCATCTTATAAATTCCAAACGGTTTTTTTTTTGTTTTATCCAAATCCTCTTCAAGTTGTCACTTGAGTTGGGGCGGCCATTTTTGTCCTGCACGTCCTTTCAATCGGTTGGTTGGGGGTTGGGTTCTTTTGTCTCACAGCAAACAGTCAACACGGAGCCAAAAGCAAAGCACCAACAACAGCTTTCAAATCCGGTCCAACTCGAGTGGTTTCTAACGGATAGAAATACCGTCCATCTTTCTCTCATTGCCATATTGTCTCTCAATTTCAATTTTTCCGGATTTGATTTTCTGCAGAAAAAAAAAATAAAGAAAAAGGGAAAAAAATAATAAATACCATAAATAAATAAAATTAAGTACGACCTGAATGCAGAATTAGGTATGTGAAATAGTGGCGCGATAGAGTACAGTCGCAGGTTACCTTTTGTAGAGTGGTAGCACGTGCCTGGAATGGCCAGGTGAGGAGCCAGGTTGAGTCAAGTGGGATTCCACGACTCCCTTTTCTTTCCCCGCAACAGTGAGTGGAACGGGGGAGGGGAAATTTCTTTTCTGTTTGGAGTGGAGGTGGGTGTCTTAGGGGTGGCTTTTCGTGGGGTTCAACACTCACTTCAGAAACCCACTACACAGTTTTCGAATATTCCGTCTTCTTAATTATTTCACTGCGTGTTAATTAAAGGTTACAAAAAAAAAGACATTTAAAAAAAGGAAAAAAAAACCTTTCACTCTGACTGTTTCGTTTTTGTTATTAGGAGTGTTCCTCTTTTTTCGACAATTTTTTCCACTCACACTCACCCGCATGCGTTTTTAGATTTTTGGCCTTTCGCATTCGCTTCTAGTTTTTAATAAGTCGTAAGCCCCAAGACGTTCATCTTTAATTAATTTATTAATTTCCTAAGATGAAGTCATCTCGGATCGTTAATGAGAATTTCCCCCTCCTCGTTCCCCTCGCTCTGTTTTCATCTTCTCCCACAGAAACCGGTCACTTTTTTCTCACCTTTGATCCCGCAGCTCCTAAATCCGACATCGGTCGCCATATTTTTCACGCTCCTTCCTTTGTCTTAACGTCTTAACCCGTTGAGTCCGTTGTGCTGTTGTGACCAGCTGCGTTCGTGTCTCTTGTTTACATCCTCCGCCCCTTGGTCCTATTGATGTTTAGAGGCTGAACGGAGAGGGAGGGGAGATGTTGACCAACATGATGACGTCAAAGCTTTCCACCATCTTTGTTTCTCTCTCCTTTCTCTCTCCTTTCTCTTTCTCTTTTTTCTCCCTTTCCCTTATTTTTCATTCATTAATTTGTGTGTCCAGTGGGTGTTTTTTGGCACAGCTCGTCAATCCGACTGGAAATTCTGTTAGCTTCACTTTAATGGCGGCGGAGTGTCTTCGAGTTGTATAAATTGAATTAGTGCGGAAACAAAGCACAAATTAGCACCTCCCTCACAACCCCTTTCCTCTCCTCTCCTCCTTTTACCTCCCTCTTTACCAGATACGTACCTTGGCCTCGTAATTGTCGGCTGGGTGGGCGATCTCTTATTAACCGAGCCAATTAATGGCACCCAAAGGGGGTGGGCAAAAACGCTACACGAAAACGAGCGAAATGAAGGGTAACGGGGACCGATTCACAATTTCTTTTCTTTTTTACTCTCTCTCTCTTTCTCGCTTTTTTTAATTGAAAACGAAGCCCTGTATTTTTTATGCAGACGGAATCACATTTTCTTCATTAAAACACACTATGGTATAGCGTACTAGCGTTCACTGATGACGAGGGACAGGTTCTTGTCAAAAGAAGTCCACGTTGATGAGTTTTTCTTGTGGTTCGCTATGCTTAATTACAATACTTTGTTGAAATTACAGCCTATAAATCTTAGCAAAGAGACGCTGAGGGCAATCGGGGCTGACTCACCTGGGATAAGCCAGGCGGTAAGAAAAAGTGGCGCCTAAGCTTGATTATTTCTCAGGTGCTTCACCTCATGGCGCGGGGGTGTGTCGTTTTTTTTTCCGCCGCAATATTTTTTGTTGTAAAGTGTCGTTGGTTGTGTATGTGATTGTGTGTTTGTGTCTTTGTTTACCTCTTGGATCTGATAACGAGCTCGACCATCGAGTTCCCACATAGTTTCAGGTGAGAACGGTAGCATTGTGGGGGTGGTGTGTGAGACTTTTGAGGTGAGGTGAGGGGGATTTGCGTCCTTAAGAAAGCGCTGGCGTTGGTTCACCTCACAAAAGTCAAAATGTGGTCAAGTCAAATCCTTCAAATACCACTCGAGTCCTCTCCAATGGTAAGACGCAACCCGAACCACCACTTTTTAATTCTTTTTTTCCCCTTTTCATTCATTTAAGCTTATTTACTTATTTGTTTTTATTTTTGGGGTTTTTTTATGTGTGGTCGTCCTTTGTGGAACCCGTTTTTGCTCATTCATTATTGACGTTTCAACCATTTTGATTTTTTGACGCTACGTTCCCGGACCCTGATTGTTGGGACCAAAGGGTTGAACGTGGTATCTCTCTCCCTCGGTGTCAAAATGATCAACCCCTTTCAGCTGCGTTTTCGGCGCGTCCATTGCACGTCGGTAAGGGAGGGTGTGTACGCTTATTTTTGTCGCGCTAATGGCTTGTTTTGTTTATCATAAAAACACCCCGTTGTCGTTTGTGGCACCTTTTTCTTGCTGTCCCCATCCCCACCCTCCGCCATCTTGTCCCAGCAGGACAAGTATTCATGTGGCTCGGCTCGAGGCGCCCCTTTTTTGCGCGCGCGCACATCTCTCTCTCTCTCTGGTTGGGGGAGGGACGCACGCTTGAACGCCGCTTTGGAAAAATTATTGATTTTCTCCTCATCTAAAAAATGTAAATGCTTAATACCGAGCGGTTCTTCATGAGCTGCCGACGCTGAGCGCAAAGGATTGCGCTCTCCATGGCTCCTCTGGGTTCCTCTTCTCATCAGGTGAGTCCCATGTCCATCGATGCCGACCAAGTCTTTACACAGCGTCGGCCGAAAGACTCCCGGCTTTGCTGTTCTTTTTTTATTTTTTTACGCAACCCGCGGTCGATCTCTTTCCGGCGTCTGCGCCGCGTCTCACTTGCGTGTTTCGTTCATGGCCTCTTACTATTTCTTTTTTTTTCGACGTTGTTTTTTCTCCACATTATTTTCTACTTCTTTCGTACATTCTTTTTATCGCTAACTTTTTTTTTTATGTGTGCATTTTTTCGTTCCAGGGTACAAACAGCGGAGTTCCTCAGGTGAACAATGGCCAACAACAAAACAACGATGGATCAGGCACGGGGAACGGGAGCGGGGGCGGAGGCGGCGGCGGCTCGTATTCGCTTCACGGGAACGCGGTGGGTCCATCCCAGCGCGCCGTGTCGCGATCTGAGGCCGATTCGGTCGACTCTTCCCCGATCGCGTGTGGCGGTCCCCGTCCTTCGCCTTTTGCTTCTGGGCCTACGTTGAGTTCGTTGCAGGTGCGAAATAAATCGGTTGGAGCTTAAAGGGTTGTCGTGAAACCGGTCTTCTTCAAGATGGCGGCTAGAGTCGTGATGGACGAGACCAAAGGGTTATTACTTTGTGGTTCGGGGTTTATTTTTTATCCTTTTTTCTTGATTTGGTTGCTCACACTCATAGTCGTGGTAGTTTGTTTTTGTTATTATGGGTTATATCTTGTTATTGTTGTTGGTGTGGTTTTCGTCGGGTGTGGTCAGTTTTGTGTGTGTGTTTGTTTGTGCAGATCTTTTTGCACAAGTCGGCCATGCAGCACCATGCTCGTGAGGTTCATCGCGGCGAGTTGAAGCCTCATCAGTGCCAGCAATGTCTCAAGTCGTTCTCCAGTAACCATCAATTGGTTCAGCACATTCGAATCCACACGGGTGAAAAGCCCTACAAGTGCTCCTACTGTGAAAGAAGATTCAAGCAACTATCTCATGTCCAGCAGCACACACGACTACACACAGGTAAGAAATTAAACCCTTCCTTCTCATTGGTGAGTGGACACGATCTGGATGGCTAGTGGGAGAGGGAGCGAGAGAGAGAGTGAGAGAGAGAAAGAGAGAGAGAGCGAGAGAGAGAGAGAGAGACTGGACACTGCACATTGCGGCTGGGGAGAACCAGAATGTTGTTAATATTGGCCAATGAATGACACTCTAGTTTGGTCAATTGTTCCGGTTACTTTAAATATACTACAACGGGTTTTTAATTAAATTCAATCTTAGGACTTAGTCGAGTGTATGGTTTCGTAACGTGATGTCCGCTCGGATGTAATTTGAGCTGAATTTCAGCTTCGTGGGGCTGTATATATATATATATATATGTATATATATATACACACGTTGTTTCGGTTGCTATTGGTAATAATATAAAAATATGACGTCATGTTTATTGTACACTCTTATTTGTATTTTTATTTCACGCTAATTCGGATGTTTGTTACAACCAGTTTTTGTCCCGTTTTTTTCTTCTTTCTTGTATGGTGTGTGCGTGCAGTTTTTTTGGTTGTTGTTTTTTTGAGTTGCGTGGATGAGTGTTGAAGAAAAATGTACCGTTTATCAATAGCCGAATCATGAACAAAAAAAGGGTTTATTGTTGAATTAGTCTTTGATTTATAAAATATACTCTTTCAACGTTATATTCTATAGCTCATTTTGAAAAATTTCCAGTTTATTTTTAGATTTAGATGATTATCAGTATAGAATTTATCAAATGAAAAAAAAAGTCCTATTGGTTCCATTGAAATACATGCAAATTTAGTCCAATAAATATTTTTTTAACGATAACTACAATTCATCGCATTCAATTTTGCACAACTTTTTTAGTTTTCCTCTAACGTAAATTGCAATAAAAGAAAACTACTCATAACATTTTATTATTTCGTTTCTTTATCTATACAAGAAACAGAAAAACAAAACGAAACGAAAAATTAAATTTAAAAAAAAAAAAAAGATTTTTATTTCATTTAATTCTTCGGTTTACTTAAACAAGATTTATTAGCATTTCAATTTTTTTTCTCACATTGTAAAAAACCACAACACGTTTAACAACTCTCCTAAAAGCCACTGTTTAAACAGTAAACTGCATCTATTTTTTCTTCACTCTCACTCACTCATTGTCGCCATTTTTATTTACTCATTTTTTTGCGTGGAAGGAAATGGGCTTATATTTATTAACCGGTCCAATCTTCATTTTTTATCACAGCTTTTAAACCTAGCAATTATACACACCTTTTTAATTTTTTTTAAAAAACCACCGTAATCTTTTTAAAAATTAACTCACGTTTAGCAAACCGGTCTCACTCTGTCTCTCCTTCTCTTGAGAAAAGAAAAAAGAAAAAAGAAACATTTATTGCCCTATCTGTATTTTATCTTATCACCTAGTTTACATTTTCGCTTTTTGAAACGTACGGTAACCCATTGAAACAGTGACGTCGTGTTTAGTAACCGGTCTCTCGAAATTTTTTTTCTTTTTGTTTCTTTCTTTCTTTCAATTTTTTTTTAAAAGTGTCTTTTGTTTTTTGTTGTTTTTTTCCTTGGTCGCCCTGGGTGTCGGCTTGAGGGGTCCCGTTGCAGTAGGCGCGATTGGTTCCGCTGCTCGAGCGACCCGAGAAGAGAACAAATGTTTCCAAGTGGGAATCGAGGGATGCGATGGGGGGAGATTAGGGGTCAGTATGCAAACCCCCATTGCAACGCGCGCGCGTCACTCAACTCGAGTGATTAATTGGAATCCTATTTAAGCCGCTTCTCCTCATTGGCTGTCGAAGGGTGAGATTTCCAAGCCGCTTCCGTATTGGTCGTTCCTCGTCTGAATCTCATTGCCAGTGTACATGAGATTAATTTTTTAGCACTTTTAATTAATTAGCGAGAAAAATGCGGGCACTGGCGGGTAGGGGGACGCACGGACGCTGGGTGATAAGAAATGGGGGGAGGAACGGGAGAACGGGAGAACGGTCAGTGTTGGACACAAGAGAAGAGGCGCAGATGGGCCAACGGCCACTATGACTCGGGTAAATCCTCGGGGAAGCGAACTGGGCTCGCCAATGGGCCCAGCGATGGGGAACAAAGGACTCATTTGCATGAGGCGCAACCAGGATGAGGAGGGTGGGGAAGGAAGGAAGGAAGAAGGAACGAACGAACGAACGAACGCCGAAGCGAAGGCAGGCAGCGGCTGTTGTTGTTGTTGTGAGAAGAGAAGGGGGGGATGCCACGGAGCTCGTGATTTATCGCGCGCCAAAAGGTTATTCTGCGGGCCCACCAGCCGAATTCATCTTGAGAGGCATACAAAGGGTAATGGATGGCGAGCCCTTCCCGCCAGGTATGGGGGAGACGCCCGCATGTAAATGAGCCACTGCCAAGGGAGCGCCATCTGCATTGGCAGTGGACATCAACGTCATAAAGAAAGGAAAGGGAGAGCGAGAGCGAGAGCGAGAGCGCGAACGCGAGCGAGAGAGCGAAAGGAAACCCCATCAGCAATTGCTTTTGGTGGACACACCTTAGTTTTTTTTATATTTTTTATTTCAATTATAATATATAATGAGATATAAGTATATCTGTATTGATATATTAATGTTAAAAAAGAAAAAAAATATTGTAAAAATGTAATAAAAAACGTAATAAAAAGAAAGGGAAGAAGTTTAATTTAACAAATTGAGGGTTTGAGGTATGATAGTAGGTAGGCAAAGAGTTTGCGTGGGTTTTTGTTGTTTCCGTGATGAGTCCCGTCGTGTGTGCCACGTGCACCTTTGACCTTGCACGCGCTCGCTTTCCCAGGCACGAGAGCACCACGCCCTCGAGGGGAGCCTCGTGGCTTGCCGCCATTCATTTTTAATAGTGTCGGGGCAAAGAAGGAGGGCAGTTCGTATACCGCCCCCTTTTGGTTTCTCATGAGGTGTCAGAGACTTGAGTCGCTCTCTCTCTCTCTCTCATCCACTGACGTCATTCGCCTTATTTACATGCTCGGACAAAACATGAAAAAGCACTCGCGCTTTCCCCCTTTTCAACCGCCGCGTCGCCCGGTCACGTCGCACCAAAGGGTTGAATGAGTCAAGAGACGGATGATGGAAGGGCTCATGAGTAATGGACGAACGATTCACCTAGCAAACGCAGTTAAATCGACCTAGGACTGTTCGGTTGGCAATTCCATTAGACCAAATGGACCTAATCCGACATTGACGCAGCGTTAATTGACGTTGGCTATATATGAAAACCGACAACTGCATGCATACCCCGAATTGCTATTACCGTACTCGTATATGATTTTTTTCTACATGTGTTTTTCGCTTGTATATTTATAGGAGAACGACCCTACAAATGCCATTTACCAGAATGCGGACGCGCCTTTATTCAGCTGTCCAACTTACAACAACATCTTCGAAATCACGACAGCCAAGTAGAAAGATCCAAGAATAGACCCTTCCACTGCTCTATTTGCGGCAAAGGTTTCGCCTCTGAGAGCAGCCTGCGCACACATACTTCCAAGGTTAGATGAAATCTTAAATCTAGTCATGCAAATATTTTACCTACTTGAAATGCGATGTTAACGATGACCGTTTCTTATTTGCTTTCTCACAAAACAGCAACACGCAGCTCTCATTGGCGGTCAAAATTCGCAATCGTGTCCCATGTGCCACAAGATGTTTCTCGGGAGTGAAGCACTGATGGATCATATGCGCACAGCTCACAAGGATCCTAATGCCACCGGGGTCGCAAGTAAGAGAGCCCGCAAGAGAGGGGGTGGCGGCCACACCCACGCCCGCGCATTTCCCCTCCTTCCTCCGCATCCGCCGGCAAGGCCACTGCCTTTGCCGCCTCCACCTCTGTCCACTGGCCCCTCCTTCTTGAACTTGTAATCTTACGTCACGGGGGCCCCAGATGCCCAGGCAGGCGAGCCATCCACCAGTGACTTCCTTTCTCTCTTTATCTTTCTCCGTCCTCCCGTTCACCTAGAACCCGTCTTACCTTTCACCCCTTTCACCCCTTCAACACCACTCATACTCCCCTAACTCCGCGCCATTTATGCTCACCGATATCGGTCGTAGGCAAATCGGACACTAATCAAATAGAAATTTTAAACAAGTATTCGTCCGTCTTTCTAAAAGATAAAAAGGACTTTGCCGTGATTTTTTTTTTCTTCTGTTTTTTTTTTTACATATTTATTTCCTATGTAACAAGCACTCAAAAGGTCCTTTGTCCTGTCCTGTGTCAGTACAACTTATTCTCTGTCTCAAACTTTCTCCGTTTGTCACCTTGACTCTGCAAACTCTTTTCGCTTAATAATGACGTTGTCGTTGTTGAAATTTTTTCGCCCCCACTCTTTTTTTAAAGAAAAAAAAATTAATTTTTACTTATTTTCTTTTTGGCGCTGGTCATTTGCACCTGATGTTTGTACATTTTTTTGCTTATGGGACTCAAATGTTGGTCATTTGTATACTCATTGGGGAGTGGCTGCAGTCGCAAACTTATATTAAAAAATATATAAATATATATATATATATATCTATATATAATAATGTATTATTATATATATATACCGCCTTGACTAATTTGAACTTGCTTCCGGTATGTATACCAATGTGTTGATCAGTTTTTGATGATCGAACAATGCCAAAGTGTTCGTGCGGACGCCATGTGCGCGTTGCTCAACTCTTTTCCCCCAGTATACGATCATATAATATCCATATCTTATCTTTAACTATATATAAATATTAATTACTTTTTGTTTAATCTTTATTTGCTTTATTTGTTGTTTTTATTTTATTTTATTTTATTACTTTTTACTTTGTTTTATTGTTTTATTTGTTTTATTGTGTAATTTAAAAAAAAATAATAATTAGTTTTAAATCATCACCATTCACTACCACGTTCCTTAATTAATAATATCATATCAAACGGCAGCCCAATTTTGAATAGTGCTGTCCAAATTTGAGTTATAAACAACTTGAAAAGTTAAAAATTTATAAACTAAAAATAAATCAAAATATTTAAAAATAAAAATTATTATTATTAAAAAAAAAACATTTTGAAAAATGAATCAATCAAAATATAAAGATATATTATATGTATATATATAATAAAACAAAAACATAAAATTGGGCACCGAAGTCACTCGCCTGCCTGACATTTTATCATTTCCTCCCACTTGACCTCTTATTGTTTTTTTCTTTTCTTATTTTTAATATTATTATTATTATTTCTTTTAATAATTAGTATTTTTTTTCTCATTTTGTTTTAAAAGATTTTTTTTTTTAAATTTAAAACATTTTACATTTTTTGAAATCTGAAGTCGAGGACAAGACATTTTGAAAAATTAAAACAAAAAGACACTCTTGTGTGTGTGTGTGGCAATAAACAAACTACTGACTATGACTATCATGTTCCTAAGTAGAATAGTTTTTTGGATAAAAAGAAACAAACAAAAAAACTAAACAAAACGAAAAATGGCGACTACGGTGTTGCTTTTCTGCTCAAATTCAGGAATGTGTGTCTGGTTTTTTGCATTTTTGTGGCGAGTTTTGTTCCTCGGTGCCATGAGTTCCTCGCTCGATTTTGGGTGGTTCACTTTGTCTACTACCTCATCACTCAAATATGTCGCGCCCTCGTCTCTCACTTAGGTTAATCGATTGATAAGTGGTAGTTGTCGAAACAAGATATTCTTTTTTTTATATATATAATAATAATATAATTATTATATACAAAATATTAGTGTAATTTGTGTGTATCAAATATGGCGGAAGGCACTTTGAGGGCGCAGTTGGTTTTTGTAGTTGACTAATGCAGTGTTCAATCTGCTGTAAATTAAAAATTAATTAATTAATTAATCCAATTTTACTGTAAACTGATGACGAAACAAAAAAAACAATGTTCGATTTTTTTTTGACTTGCAATTATTATTGAAATAAAAAATGATTTTAAAAAGGAAATAACCGGTTGAGCGATTCTGCTGTGATTCCGACTCACTGGAGGAGGAACCCTTTGAGTCCCCCGCATTTGAGTCCCATAAACATCTATTCGTTTTCTATATATATTTTACTTTTAGTGCAGTTACTTGTATATATATATATATATATATTTTATTACCATTCTTTTGCAAAAACAAAATCTCAATTTGAGTGCTTGAAATTAGAATTCGAGTTTGTTCAACGAGAACAGTAGGCGCGGTTTCCTAATTCCTTTCCTTGTCCTTTTTCAGTGCGTTCGCTCAAAGGGTTCTTTTATATCACAGTGAAGAACACACACTCAATTTACAACACAAATAAGAACTGAATGAGCGAATGAGTGAAAGTACAAGTATATTTGCTGGAATATATGCCTAAAGTGTAAATGCGTAAAGCTGTGAATGTGTTAAAATGTGTTACATAGATATAGATATAGATGTGTAGAGCATAAGTGCAGTTCTCTGTCGTTGCATTTTGTTATGTTAACTGTAGCGAAGCTGCTTTGCATTTTTACCAAAGTTTAAGGTAAGTGTGTACACTGTCAAGCTAGAAGAGGAATTGGAAATCCGCGCAATGCAATAGCTGGAAAAATGCAAAAGTAAAGTTGGAAGCGCGCGAGGCAAGGCGAGGCAAGGCGAGGCGAAGCGAGGCGAGGCGAGGCGAGGCGGGCGAGCGAGGCGAGCGAGCGAGCGGGAGTTGATGATTTGACTTTAGCCCTACTTGAGAGTTTTGAGTGTTTTTGTTCTTCTTAGCTTTATTTCTCGGTTTAGGCAAACGTCGTATGGCCAATCATCCGTGTCCGGTATGCGGGAAGACTTACGTGAACGAAGGTTCTTTACGTAAACACATAGCCAGTCATCCCGAAACGTCGAGTATGGCGTCCCCGCTGCGAATGTGGCCGTGCAGCGTGTGCCAGAGCGTCTTCACTCAGGAGTCAGGTGAGTGGATGATGATGTTTGGAGGGGGTGTGTCCGAGTCGAGGGGTCAGCGTTTCGATCCTTGTAACTCTCGCAGGTTTGTTGAGTCACATGGAACACATGCGCATGGATCCCAAGCATCAGTTTGCTGCGCAGTACGTGCTTAGTCGAGCGGCCGCGGAGCGGAGGGAACGGGAGTCGATTTTGGCAGCCGCCGCTGCCGTCGCCGCCGCTTCTTCGGGTGCCACCAACAACGGAATTTCCGCCAACGACGACAACCACGTGGCTCTAGCAACGGCCGGACCTCCACCGGGTCCTTTGAATCTGGGCGCACACTTGTCATCCCAACACCATCACTCGCAACACGATCAACACCAGCATCATCCTCATCAGCAACACGAACAACACCAGCAACACCAACAAAATTTGTGAAATGTCGCAAACTTCAGCTGTGATAGCCGCCCGCGTCCATCGCTGCGTGCGTAGCAATGTCCGTGCTGCGTCCGTGCGTACAGCGATGAAGCAGTCGGGCGGCAGGGAATGGCGGGTGGCGTCGGCGTCGGCGTTGGCCTGTGCCTTTGGCCTCAATCAAATTACGAGTTTACGACTGGCAGTTTGCGTTTTTCTTACGGTCAACTGTCATGTGGTTTCGGATGTTAGATAGATGCAACGGTATCTATTTGAGTTGTGACACAGTTGTTTGTTGCGTTTACACTTTACTTGGTTGGATTGGATTGGATTGGATTGGATTGAATTGAATTGAATTGAATTGAATTGAATTGAGTTAAATTGAATTGAATTGAATTGGATTGAATTGAATTGGATTGGATTGGATTGGATCTTGGATTGAATCTTAGATTGGATTTTGGATTCAGTTGCGATTGGACTCCGTCGATCTTGATCTTTGAGGCGCCCGTGTCGTGTCCTCGTTTCTCCTCCCTGATATAACCCGTTAGCTCCTTTTAGACTGGGCTCTTTCTTTGTATACGTATCTTTAGATGTAACCGAATCTACTGTGATGCAAAACTTTGTATGTATTTTTTCAATGTACTTTACTTAAATTACCTGCCATATTGGAATGTACATGTTGATGCAATCTTATGCAAAATTGTATCATTACTTTTATTTTGCATACTAACGATATTTAGAGACGTTGTTTGTAGATTTTCGTCTGTACCGTATGTGTGCGTGCGTATACGTAAATACGTCGGCTTTTTCTGCTTTGGCTTTTCATTTTACATGTTCGATTTTGAAAATATTTTTACACGTTACTTTTTACAAAGTTCTTTATTTTATTGTTTATTGTTGTTAGTACCTGATAGAATTTATTGAAACTGGGATTTCCAAAAACAAAAATTTCATTTGAAAAACGTTTTTTTTTCGTTTTGTTTTTGTTTTGTTGTTGTTTTTCGTTTTTTGTTTTTTAAATTTAATCTTAAAAATCAGATAGGTCTTCCTGCGATTTATGTGAAATTATTTGGTAGCCCTTTAAACAAATTATCTGTGCACCCTATTGGGCGCTTTTTACTTTACTTTTAATTTTGGTAGTAAACAAAAAAAAAATAATCATCAATACTGCTAAATTACCATGTTAGAAAATGTATCATTTCGTCCTGTCATATGTATGTGTATAGAAATTACAGAACTCGACGTGTTTTGTGGCATAGACGGCGGTAGGAAATAAAAAAAAAGTTTTCATTTAATTTTTATTTTTTTCATTATTTTCTTTTGTTTAATAATTTATTTTTAAATTTAAAAAATAATAATTTAATCGGATTAACGCTCGAGTGTTCACTCATCTTTAACCGTATAATCGATACGGTGTTCTCCAGTTGGAGCGCTCTTACATTTGTGTGCATTAGCCGCAATTAGTGCGTGGCGCTGCCGTCGATGGCGCCAAGTAGGAAGAGCCGTTTGCTCGTGTTTTGTTATGGATTAAGAACCGTCGGGCCTTTTTTCTAAAAAAATTATTTTGTCGAATTTTGTTCGTTTTTGAGTCATTTAAACATGGGTGTAACAACTAGTAAAGTAAGGGATATTAAGGTTAGTGCTGAAACGCCAATTGCGAGTTCGGAAATGGCCAGTCGTGTTCTCAATGTGGATCCTCGATCGCCAACTGTGGAAATCGTGCGCACTCCGATTCAAGTAACTACTATTTTATTATTTAATCAAAATAGAGATAAATTTGATTTCCGAAAATAGGTGGAGCAAACACCGGATCAAACTCCTCGTCGATATTTATACGGAATTAGAGATCCCTTAGCGAAATCGTTTGGTAAGTCTCGCTAAATATTGTGTTATTCAAGACGGGATATAGTTTTGGTTGAAAATAAAACATCATCCCCCCCTCGCTGTTTGGAACAGATGAAAAGCTATCTGGGGAACGTGATTCGACTATCAAGAAGCCGGAACGTGAAGTTGAGGGCTCAGGAACAGAAAATGATGCGATGAAAAGATTTCTATAAAATGATGAATTTAAAAAAAAATGTATTTTACGTGAAGTTGTAATTTTCTGGTAAATAAATTATTAATCTTGGACTTGTATTTGTGGTTTGAAATTTATCGTTTTTAAAATTGCCGTTAGGGTGTGCAAAAGTCGACTTGAGATTCCTAGTAGGCCCAAGTGGAATAAAAAGCTGCCACCATTAATAAACGTGGTTTTTAGTTTACAAAATGGCAAGTGGGTCGAAAAGCGGAATAAACTTGGGAAAGAGTTTAGTTAGAGATAAGAAGACGAGAGATAAACAAAGACGGTCAAAAATTAAGGAGCTGAGTGTTGTAAGTTGATAGCAGACGAAATCAAGTGTTTTGTAATGTAACTTTAAATTAATAACACAGATAGCACCAACCGGAGAAGCATTACCAACACCTAACTCTATAACAGAAAATAAACAACTAGATGAATTCCTGTGTACTGCTCAAGCGGCCAGCAAGGAATTTGAAGGTTAATAACTCATTTGTGAATTGTGACTTTAAGAATCGCGCTTAACTTATTTTTATTTATTTATTTGATTTTATTTTAGAAAGAGACGATGTTATTTTTGTTCTACCAGCTTATGGATATACCGGAGAAAATGCATTATCATCTAAAACTGAATCTCTACCCATTCCCCGAAAGTATTCCATTATTTTTAAAACTTTTTAAAACATTTAAAAAATATTATTCTTGTGTAGGCCCAAGTGGAGCGAGGATATGAGTGCTGTAGAATATCACCAATTGGAATATTCTTCTTTTATGGATTGGCGACGTGACTTGGCTGAGTAAGAGGAAGAGTTCGGGGTTTAATAGTTCGTTAAGTGTTAATCGTTAATCGACTGAAATAATTGTTACAGTTTGCAGGAACAGGCGGATATAGTGTTAACTCCATTTGAGAAAAATTTTGAGTTATGGCGTCAGTTGTGGCATGTAGTTGACGAAAGGTACAATTAAATTAAAAAAAATTTTGAACTCAATGATGACATGATTATCTTTTTCTCTAGTGATGTTGTGATACAAATTTTAGATGCTCGTAATCCGTTACTATACTTTTCGACTGATGTGGAGAAATATTTGCAAGAAGTGGATACATCAAAACGTAGTGCAGTTTTAGTCAACAAATCGGATCTGCTGACCGAAACGCAAAGACAAACGTGGGCCGACTATTTCGAGCAGCAAGGAATCAAATACGTATTTTTTTCTGCGCTTCTTCAGCTTGTAAGATTAGCATGGAATTATTTAAATGTTTTATTATTATTTTGATTTATATTTTTTTTATTGTAGGAGGGTCAAGAGGACGGTGACGGCTTAATGTTTGGCCGAAAACAATTAATTGATAATTTAATAGATTGTTATAAATCAGAAAATTCGAATTTAACGTTGGGATTTGTGAGTGTTTTAAAATTTTTTGCACTATTTTAATACTAATGGTGGAATCTGCTTAAGATTGGATACCCGAATGTTGGCAAGAGTTCCGTAGTGAATGCTTTACTAGGAGCGAAGAGAGTTAGTACATCTGTCACTCCGGGTAAAACCAAACATTTCCAGGTAAAAAGTGGAATTAGGAAAATTGTTTGGCGATTATTTAGTGACTATTTCTAATTTATTTGCCAACAGACGTTTTTTATTGAACCAGAAGTACGCGTTTGTGATTGTCCTGGTTTAGTGATGCCTTCTATAGTGAACAGCAAATCAGATCTCGTTCTTGGTGGCACTTTATCAATTGATCAATTGACCGATTATGTTCCTTCAATTAATTTGATATCCTTTTTATGTAACTTTTAAATTTGAAGATTTTTTTAAAATTTATTTTTACTGTTTTTCCTTAATATTAAATAATTGGTATCTCGAATTCCAATCCATGTTTTGGAAATCATATATGGATTCAGATTACAACAAAGTCAAGAAGCGCTGTATCTGAAAGATTGTCACAAATTACTTCAAACTTATGCATGTAAGTTTTCGATTCGGTGTATTTTCCATTAAAAATCTGTTTGATTTGAACAGTAACGCGTGGGTATACAACACAGAGAGGATTACCTGATGAGGCCCGGTCTTCCCGTTACGTACTGAAGGATTATATTAATGTAAGAAAAATATATTTTCAAGTGGAAATTTTATTTATCATCTTTTCACAGGGTAAATTATTGTACTGTCACAGTCCACCTGACATAAATCAAGACGATTATCATCTTTTTCCACCACCACCAGAATCACATGAGGTATTTTTTTTTAAATGTATTAGCTATTTTTTAAAATAAAAAATGCTCATTTTTTCCAGATTCGTAGTTCATCGCCAGATGATTTGGATTCATTTTTCAGTCAAATCAATTTGTCTGGCCACATAAAAAGCAATAAACTTGTCCAAAACTCCCAGTCTCGTGAAGATGGAACGCACAAACCGTGGAAAAAGCATTACAATAGAAATAAACGGACGAAATTAGCAAAGAAATTTTCTCATTTGGACCAATAATAAATTGACTGAATTTTATTGTATTTAATCAATTTAATAAAATTGAACGGTATGCAAAACTGGACGCTGGTTTTTTGTTTCAAATTCTTGAATGATATCGTCAATATAGTTGTCCAAGTCGTCACTTTCGGACATCTGAAAAGACAATTTCTTAACGTTTTCAAAATAATTATAAAAGATGTGCGTGCGAGTGTGTGTGTACCCTGGTAACCAATTCACATATCTGAAAAGCACCAATCGTTGCTTCTTCGTGATTATCTTGAATGTCGATATTAATGACATGAACGGGGGTATTATCTTGAGGTTCTCTATTTTCCAATTCTAAATTTAAAAAATATAAATCAAAAATTAAATCTGCAATCATTAATTACTTCGGTTACTAAATAACCTTCAATAATTTGGTCGTAAACCCGTTCTTCACATGCTACGACAATATCAAACTTGTCATGAGATGTTTGAAACTTTTCTGGTTTTGGTTTAATTCTTCGATTTCTATCCAACATGTACAAAATCCCATTTTGGGTGTATCTGTAACAACGCAAGTTTTTAGTATTATTAAACACCAAAAACACTTCATAATTAATCATGAAATTGATTAATCAGTCTTACAAATTTTTGTCTTTAGAGAGAAGATCTTGATACATTTCTTCGTAAGTAACGCTAAACTCGTACGCGTTTGGTCGATCTGGAGCAGGCCCTGGCAACTTGACCCTGTCACCTGTGCCGAATGATCGAACACGAAATCCCTTTTTGCTAAAACAGAAAAAAAAGGTACATAATTAAAATTAACAATTTGACTTTAAATTAGCACAAAAGAAATTTTAAAACCTTAGAAAGGCGTGTGCCTCCATGCTCCTGTTTTGATTGCTGGAGCATACAACAGCAATCTTCAAATCTTGTGGCATTTACAGACATCCAAAATTCAAAACACAACTATAACCACTTTCGCAACTCACAACAAGGTGAATGTACGAGACTTTACGAGATCGCATTCGGGCGATCCTACTATGTGATACGCGTTGGAAATTAGCTATAATTTCAGGAAAGGTATTTTAAACTGCTCAATGATATTTCTGTATAATAATATTATTTTTAAAATATTTATTTATTTTAAATGATAATACAAAAAATAGAGAAAAAACACTTTATTGTTGTACAGAAAGTTATATGTAGATGATATCTTTCCTTAAAATTCGGGTTTTAGTGCTTCCAAGCTCGCTAAACATTCTGTCGTCCGCTAGGCCTGAGAGGGTAGAGTCAAGTCAGTCACGTTTCTTTGAATTCTATTTTAAATTCTGCTTCTTCTGGGGGAAAAAAAATCTCAATTGTTCGTTTTAGATTTAAGTGTAATGGATTGTGACTAGGTAAAGTAAATACGTAATAATAAATGAAAGCGAAACTGATTTACCGTATATTTGAATAGTGTTGCCATGTCTGGTTTCCTCAATCGTTCAATTTCCATGGTAGACGCTGGTGGACCTGTTTCTTTGCCAGGAAAAGTTGGTACAAATGGAGATACTAGGCATAGAGATTCTCCAGCTGCTTCTCCTCTCAAAATCTTCGTACTCGCCAAGAAGAAAATCAACGATATTTTTACGGAAATCGATGCGTACGTTATGGAAAGCAGAGATTTTTTAAAGGGTAATTGAGCAGCGTAATTAAATGCTGATTCGTATATCAATGTTTATTATTTATTTTGAAGGATTACCTCGAGATTCGTCACTAGTTACTGGTGAACAAGTTCAAGATGCGGTTACGTTTAAAAGCAAAATCGCAGGCATTCGTGAAGTTCTCAGTCGAGATCACATGAAGGTCGCATTTTTTGGCAGGTCAATTTTATTTGGTTTTAATTTAATATATAAATAAAAACTAATTGATGTTAAATTGGATGTTTAGAACAAGTAATGGGAAAAGCACAGTGATTAATGCTATGCTGCAGGATAAGATATTGCCTAGTGGAATTGGCCATACGACCAATTGTTTTCTGCAAGTTGAAGGAACTGACAACGACGAAGCATTTCTCATTACGGAAGATTCGAAGGAAAAGAAGAACGTTAAGGTACGCCTAAAATATTGTTTTTATTTTTAATATAGTAATTAAAACTGCATTTTTTTTTATTTTTATTAATTTAGTCTGTGGGCCAGTTAGGGCATGCGCTTTGTTCCGAGAAACTAGGAGAAAGTGCTCTTGTCCGTATATTTTGGCCGAAAGACAAATGCACACTACTCAGAGACGATGTGGTTTTAGTAGACAGGTAAATTTTACCAAATTATAGCGTTGAAAAATGTAACACTTTTTTAAATTTTTTTATTAGTCCTGGTATCGATGTTTCTCCGAATTTGGACGAATGGATTGATAAACATTGCCTCGATGCAGATGTCTTTGTATTGGTAGCTAATGCCGAATCTACACTGATGGTTACAGTTACGTTTTGTAGTGAATTTGATATTTCGATTTTTATATAATCGATTTTTAATTTAGGAAAAGAATTTTTTTCACAAAGTCAGTGCACGGTTGTCTAAGCCAAATATTTTCATTTTAAATAATCGTTGGGACGCATCTGCATCGGAGCCAGACTTCTTGGAGATGGTAATATAATGCTTTTTAAGACTTGTGTTCTCATTTCGCAGCTTGATAGTTAAATATGCCTAGCAAAAAATCTAAACGCATTGTATTTGAGGCTAGATAGCTAAGGTAGTAGGAAAAATTCTTATTCCAATTCAGAAATTTATTGTTTCTTCTTTTTTTTAATTGCTTCGTAGGATTGCCAAATGGCTGTAAGTATTTCGAATTTTTTATTCATATATTTAGAGCTGCAAATGGGGACTCATAATCGACATTTTTCATTTACGAAACTAAGTGCAGAAATTACAAATTTTTGTTTTTATTTAGGTTCACAAGCAACATTTGGATAGAAATATAAGCTTTCTTGTGGATGAGTTGAACGTGGTAACGAGGCAGCAAGCTGAAGATAGGGTGTTTTTTGTGTCGGCTAAGGAAGCTCTGCAAGCGAGACTTCAACATCAAAAAGGGCAGCCTTTAGCATGTAAATAGTAGCCGTTCGAAATGTGATTTGAAATAAATTGTGACGTTATTCAAATGTTAATTTAGCTGGGGCGTTGGCAGAAGGCTTTCAAGTGAGATATTTTGAATTCGAAAACTTCGAAAGGAAATTCGAAGAATGCATTTCGAAGTCTGCGGTTGAAACAAAGTTTGAGCAGCATGTCCAACGAGGGAAAAATATCTGCAGTGATTTACAGATTATAATGGACCATGTGTTCGAACAAGCATGGAGATCGAGGTAAAGTGAAATGAAACTACACGTAGAAAATGCAGAAAATTGTGAAATTTTATCTTTCAGAGAAGAAAAAGAAATCGGCCACAAAGAAATGTCGGACCAACTTGATTTCACCGAAAAGCAGCTTGCTTTACTCACGCACGAAGTTAAAGACAAAATCAATCAAATGGTGGAGGAAGTTGAACAGAAAGTGGCTAATGCATTGAATGAAGAAATTCGTCGTTTGTCTGTTTTGGTTGACGAATTCTCAAATTCGTTCCATCCTGATCTGTTGGTTTTAAATGTCTACAAAAAAGAATTGAATGCTCATGTTGAGTTGGGTTTAGGGAGTAACTTGCGTAGTCGCTTGTCTACTGCACTCTCACTTTCGATGGAGAGTACGCAGAAGGACATGACAGGTTATTTTTGATAGTTTTGAAACGAAATCGGGTGGTCATTTGAAATGATTCTTTTTTTTACATAGAACGAATGTCTGCCCTTCTGCCAGTCGAGCGAAAGCATCAAACACTGAACGTCTTACCACGCCGCGACTTCGAGGTGCTATATCGTCTCAATTGTGATAATTTGTGCTCTGATTTCCAAGAAGATATTGAGTTTCGATTTTCCTTGGGCATCACGTGCCTTATTAATCGTTTTATGGGGCATCACGGAGGAAAACTTTCGATTTTGGGTTATCCAGATTCGGTGCGTGTTTTTTTCCTTGAATTTCTTGCATTAAAATCATAAAATTAATTTCTGTTTTTAGGTCCCGCGTCCACTACCCGCGACTCCTTTAACACCACTGCCTGCAGAACGTAGTTTGGTTTCTAATGAAGAACTCTCTTGGCTGTCCAGATTTGCTATTGCGTCCGTGAGTTCGCAAGGCGCCGTGGGAATTATCGTCCTCGGAGGAGTAGTTAGTGCACGTTTTGAAGATATTGCCGCATCAACTAATGGTTTGTTATTTCAGCTAATGAGGGCCATTGGATGGCGTGTGCTTATACTGACTGGAAGCATTTACGGAGTTCTTTACGTGTACGAGCGATTAACTTGGACCAACAAAGCTAAAGAACGTGCATTTAAACGTCAGTACGTGCAGCATGCAACTAGGAAATTGCGACTTATTGTCGACTTAACCAGCGCTAATTGTAGCCACCAAGTGCAACAGTGCGTAACGGCATAAAACGACTATTAATGCTTGTTAATGATGATGGTAAACTTGTTTAGGGAGCTGTCAAGCACATTTGCACGCCTGTGTCATCTGGTGGATGAAGCGAAACAGGAAATGGCTGTTGAAATAAGTCAATTAGAGAAGGAAGTTTGTAAATTAGAGGAACGGGCGAATTTTGCAAAGAAACTGAGGTATTTGTTAATTTCATTTGAAAATTGCAGAAGCATTTTTTAGCATTGAAAACTACCAACGTATTTTTCTAGGAACAAAGCTGGATACGTGATAAGCGAATTGGACACGTTTGCACGCCACTACCTTTTACATAAGGAATAAATGTATTTGTAGCTTGTAATATAGAACAGAACGTTTATCAACTTTTAATTAACTTTGAATTGTAATTGTTAATTTATAATAAACGGAATTAGAATTCTGGTGAAATCGGTTATATCCTTCTGCGGAATTGCCGTTATGATGTGCAAATGCTGTCTAATCTGAAAATAAAAGAACTAAATGCTACTTGTGCAACAATACCGAAAGAATTACTTTTCCACAGTCTTCTTCGTTTATCAGAAATGCAGCGCACGAAATAATAGTAACGGCAAAGTACATCAAGTCGTTTTCTACTATAGCAAATTGAGCCCTAGTGAAAGAAAGGAATGTTTGTTTGTCTAAAATTAAATTATTAACTAAGGTACTTAACAATTACCTGTTTGGATTAGGAGCTTTTGTAACGCTGAGATACAAGTATAAATACGCTTCCTTCTGTTGCAGACAGATGATGTCCATCACTTTCAACGAAACAGTTCTCAATACATCTGCATTTATCATTGGTTCATTGTGAACTGAAAAGACGCGCCATTTTGTGCGTTACCGAATAAAATAAAATAAAAATCAATAGTACTTAAAACTTGCAAAAAAAAATCCAAGAATGCAATCGCCGAAGGAATGTTCACTTGGTAATTGAGAGCTTTGAGAATTCGCAATTCAGAGTTCAAAATACTACTGGAATTAAAACTGTATCCAGCCTCTTTTATCAGACAACATAATTTAGCAGAGGTTATAATCTGAGCAAATAAATTACAATTAAAATGTTGACGTAATAAAAGAAAATGTGATGCCCACTTTGTAATGAGATACCAATTTGCTGGCAATCTGAACGCAAGAAGCTGCCCGAAGAAACACTTGCTTCTCGATTCGAAACATAATTCGATTCCATTCGGTAAAGCGTTTGGAATTATCTCTTTGCACGGTTATAGCGTGGGAATGAAGTTCTTTCAGGTGCTTCAACATAAATCTGACAACAAAATAAATCAATTTATTTTTAAGAACAAAAATATTCATATATATTCAAACTTGCCTGGAAAATATTTCCAAAGCTAAATATCTGACTTCGATTGGCTGCTTTAGCTTTTCACAGATTAGAACCATCATTTCGACAAACTTTCTGCTTTTGAATTTGATCTGCGGCACAACAACAATTGTTTGTTATTATGTGTTTTTCTTGGATGAATTGACTTTTTGAGATAAATTACCAGTTGTGCATTTTCCTCGGCTAAATTGATCGTTGCAGCATTTGAAGCAGCCAACGAAATAAACCATTCTTCCAGAAATTCTGTTGCAAAGGTTGGATTTAAAATCCCTTGTTCCGTGTGAGAATCGCCCATCGTCTGCTTTCATGGAAGCAGTCGAATTGCAGTGCGGCAGAAAATAATTTTCTAATTCAAAATCTAGTTGACTTTCGTAAGGTTTATTAAAATTTATTATTATCCAACCAGAAAAAAAAACATTTACAAATTATTTGGAAAAAGATTAACATTACGTTTATACGATCCTACGGAAAACATTTCTTCTCGCTTCGTGATTGGCCGTTATCGTTTTATGCCATTCTATTATGGCGGCAGACAAGAGCTTGTAGTTACGCGGTGTGGCTAAAGCCCGAATTTCATTTTAATCCTCGTCACGGATAGATTAATGGTTTAATTAAAATCGAGAGATTTTACAATTATTAATTCGTTTATACTTTTAAACTAACTCAACAATTCAAATGCAAGGTAATAAATGAAATTTGGTTGATGGTTCGTAGTAGTCGCTAATGTCCAAAGCGTGTTCGTGATTGACTTTTTTTAGTCTCTTCGTTTCAACAAGAGAAGATGCAGGCGTTCCCACCCAATCAATCACAGCAGCGGTTTTTTCACACTCCAAGATTCAATTCAAACTTTCAAAAGGGGAATAACTATTTCAACCCACATCCTTACAAACAACATGGGGGGAACGTACAGCCTGCACAAAATATAGAATTTGATGGCAAACGCTTAAGAAAAGCTGTTGTAAGAAAAACCATCGATTATAACTCCGCTATAATTCATCAGCTGCAGGTAACGTATAATTAAGTTATCAATGCACTAATTAATATCGACTACTAATAAAATCTCATTAAAGGCACGAGTTTGGCAAAGAGATTATAGAGATCAAAGAGCCCTTCAACCAGACTGTTCGTATTATCCAGAGGCAAGTTTGACACTTGACTGTTTGTTTCGTGATTGAGTTATGTTTATTATTTTCTTTTCTTTTCCAGCTCGTACCTCCAATGCATTTGAATCATAATTCGATAAACTCGGTTACAACTAAGTTTGTTCGGACTTCAACAAACAAAATGCGCTGCCCCATCTTTTGTGTAGCGGTAATATTGCTTTGATTGGTTTTAGATTGAGAATTTTGTTAATGTGACGGTGAATTTTAGTGGACACCCGAAGGACGAAGATTAGTAACCGGAGCATCCAGTGGCGAGTTCACATTGTGGAACGGACTTACATTCAACTTCGAAACAATTTTACAGGTTAGTTGAACCGTTGCGTGATGGTTACATTGTTTTTTAACTTTTTTTTCTTTCTTCTATTTTTGTTAGGCGCACGATTCTCCCGTAAGGTGTATGGTTTGGAGTCATAACGACACATGGATGGTGACGGGGGATCATTCTGGCTACGTAAAATATTGGCAATCTAACATGAATAACGTGAAGATGTTTCAAGCGCACAAGGAACCATTGAGAGGAATCAGGTGGGACAGACGATTGACAGTAGACAATTTTATTAATAAAACATTTAAAAAAAATAAAAGTTGATGCATTTGGCAAGGGGTCGGGAATAAAGTTTGACGCCCTCATCCCCATGAGATGTTAGCGGGTTGAGCTTAGTTTGTGTACACTTTAACGTGTATGTAATGTATTTTTGCCAATAAAGAATTGCTTTACTTTGGTTCCAAATAAAATACAAAGCGCACTGACACTAGTCAGGAAAAAGAAAGAAAACAAACATTTTGAATACAATTTTTTTCAAAATAAAACGAATTTTAAAATTTGATTCATATTGAATAAAATAAAGGAATTAAGTTTGTTGCGTATTTGATAAATGGGAAGGAAACTTAAAGAATAAAAAAATATTTTGATTTGTAAATGTTGTGAGTTCTTTAAAAGCATCTTGGATGTGCTCTTGTTTCTTACTCAGCTTTTGTCCGACTGATTCAAAATTCGCAACGTGTTCTGATGACGGAACTGTCCGCATTTGGGATTTTCTACGGTGTAATGAGGAGAAAATTCTGCGAGGTGAGGAAAAACAATTAAATAAAATGAATAAATTACGTGATGTGTAATAAACCAAAATATAGGTCACGGTGCGGACGTCAAGTGTGTTGATTGGCATCCCCAAAAAGCTCTGATAGTGTCTGGCAGCAAAGACAGTCAACAACCTATTAAATTGTGGGATCCGAAAAATGGTCAGAGTTTAGCGACACTGTAAGTATAAACTCATTACCTAATCTCCTTTTAACATCGTTTGGAATTCTGATTATGTTTTATTTACTTCATAGACACGCTCACAAAAGTACGGTGATGGAAGTTCGTTGGAATCAAAACGGCAATTGGATGTTAACCGCGTCCAGAGATCATCTCATCAAACTGTTCGACATACGTAATCTCAGTCAAGAAGTTCAGACATTTCGAGGGCATAAGAAAGAAGTGTCTAGTTTGGCTTGGCATCCCATACACGAAAGTTTATTTTGTAGCGGGGGTTCTGATGGTGCCGTTATGTTTTGGGTTGTGGGGTACGTATCAAGCGTCATAAAAAAATATACGTATAATAAATTGTATTTGTGTTTTGTTACGTTTAGTGCCGACAAAGAAGTTGGGGCCATGGAACAAGCTCACGATAGCATTGTGTGGTCTTTGGCATGGCATCCCCTGGGTCACATTTTATGTTCCGGGTCTAACGACCACTCGAGTAAATTCTGGACAAGAAATCGCCCTGGTGATAAAATGCGGGATAAATACAATTTAAATATTTCAACTGGAGGTGCAAATTTGGATGATGTGCCTGAATATGGTAAGTTCCGAGTAAAAATAAAGTTGGATTTCTAATCGAACGGTTATTACCGTTATTTTCCAGATGAACCGTCATCCAATTATGTGATTCCTGGGATGGGATTGGAACAGAATGCGTCTGAACACATGCACCATAATGAAGAAGAAAACGACATTGAAATGGAAGCATCTGTCATTCCTGGACTCGATTTTGGATCAGACTCACAAGGCGGTTTACTTAGTGATAAACAACCAGCGCAGAAAAAGGTACGGCTAAATTAGCCTCTCATTAAAAGACACTTTGCTGATAAAAACTAATTTGTACAGGTGCCTTATGCAAAGCCCATTCCTCGACAATTCCAACAGCAGTGGTTGGAAAATAAAAGGCCGTTGCTTGCAGCACCGCCGAAAGACGTAGCATCACCTGCCGGGGAGGGAAGTGCCCCTGGCGAGCAAATGACCGCGCCAGACGTTAGCAACCAGCATTTTGGTGGTAAATTAGTTGTTTTATTGACGAAATCGATCGGGGGCTAACGCAAAGGTTATTTTCCAGGAGGGAGAATGCCATCCTCAAGACCAGATCGACCGGAAGGCCCGGGCAACAGAGATTTGCCTTTCGGTAATGATTTCCGGAACAGAAGTAAGTGGTCCTTGAACTTGAACAAACAAAAATAAAAAGCGAGGTGGATATAACACGGATTGACAATTCTGTTTCAGGTGGTCCTAAGGAAGGTTTTCAAGACATTGATCAGCGAGAAATGTACTTTCGAGATCAATTCCATCAGATGGACCAACGCGAGTTTGGCGACAGTGATTTGAGGATTCAGGGAGGTAACGACATGCGCCATTTTGGCGACAGAGGAAACAATTTTCCTTCGCGCCATGAAGAGGTCAACGATCCTCGACTAAGACTTCGTGGAGATTCATATCACGATTACGACTCGAGAGATTTCCCTTCCGGATCACGAGGAGGTCGTTCGGGCAATCGCACCGCTCGAGTCGACTACAACGATAGTGACCTCCGTGTGAGAGACGACGCCGACAAAAACAACTCCGAGGGGAATTACCAGTCGAGGAAAAGAAATTGGGATGATGGCGACCAACGCAGTTATTACGGAGGTCCTTCGAGAGACAACATGTATCCCGAAGGAGCGTACGGGGATGCACCCGTTGGCAGAATACGACCCAGAGCTAGAGGTAGTTTCCGAGGGAACTCTGGACGTGCTCGCACTGGACGAACGGGGTACCAGTGAGATTGAAGTTGGGGGGAGGGGGAGGGGGGGTTGGGGGAAGTTTAAAACAAGAAAGAAAAAAAAAGAAAAACGATACTGGTTAATCTTTTATTGGAAATTAAATCACATTGATCGACTCCTGTTTGGCTTCAAATAAGCCATGATATTTGGCATTGCGCTTTGCTATGTCCAATGGAGTATCTCCGCTTTGATTTTTCACGTCACCGTTCGAAAATGGCCACCATAGTAGTAAGACGAGTGATTCTGGTGATGACCGGTTGAGTGCCGCTACATGTAAAATTGTATTTCCTCCCGCGGTTATGCTATTTGGATCGCTTCCAGAATGCAATAAAATCGAGGCGGCGGGGAAACAATTCCAATGTGCAGCAGAGTGTAAGGGTGTCCATCCATCATTAGTTTTTTTATTTACATCAGCACCTTGTTGAATTAACTCCTAGAAAAACAAATATCGTTTTAAGTTTCGTTAACCCTCATAAATCAGTACAAATAATAAAAATTGTGTAGGTTTTTTTAAAAAAAATTTTTTATGTTGTTAGGGATGAAAACAAAACAGGCCGAAGCTTAGTTTTATTTCTAGTAAAATTGTCATTGTCTCGCCAAATGGACGTTTACCTCGATGACAGGTATGTGATCGTTATAAGCAGCACGGTGTAAACACCCGTAACCATCTTCGTCGACGTCGTTAATCAAATTTGGATTTTCACCTAGCAACTCCTTTAACAGGATTAAATTGCCGTTTTCGGCCGCTGCTAAAGCGGACATCTAAACTTTGTAAACGTTCGGGAGAGGTGTCGCATCTAGCGGCGTGCAGATGCGCCGTCTGTTGGCGAATTGTTGTAATTTTTATGCAGACAGGAGTCGAGTAGTATAAATGTGTGAAATTTTTTTTATTTGAAATGATGCGAGAGAAACGTTTATGGTTACATTTCCCCACATTGAGATATGATGACTGGAATTTTCGGTTTGTTATTTGGACCAGTTGGAACGTTCTCGATTTTCCTCATTACAAGTAAACCGTCTATTAATCGTCCTGTAATTAAATTTACATTCATCTGTACTTGTTAATTATTTCATATTTTATGACCCGAGTGTTTTTTCTTACGTACCAAATACAACATGTTTTCCATCCAAAAAATCGCATCGAGCGCACGTGATGAAAAATTGACAACCATTCGTATCTTTACCGCTGTTGGCCTAAAAACCATGAATAAAAAAATGGCTAAAATTATTTTGCTTTATAAAATTAAACAATTCTTATTAAATTAATCACCATGGATAATAGACCTGGCGAATCGTGTTTCATTTTAAAATTTTCATCTGAAAATGTTCCTCCATTAAATATGCTCATTACTCCGGTTCCATCTCCCTGAAATTAAAATATTTATTTAATAAAAAATGTGTGAGTGAATTTAAATAAATTAAATCACATTGACGAAATCTCCGCCTTGAATCATGAAATCTTTGATCACTCTGTGAAACGTAGCGCCTCTGTACCCGATAGGAATAGCATCCTTCTTATATGTTCCTGTGCAAAACTGCCTGTAGAATCAAGAGAAAATGATACGCTCGATCGTACGATCAACAATCACGGTAAATTACCTAAAGTTTTCGCATGTTTTTGGGACAACATCGGCAAATAATTCCATTATCATCCTTCCAATGTCCTGTTTTTAAAAAAAAAAATACTGATCAGTGATCACAATGGTTTCATTTTAGTTTAAATTTAATCAGAATACTTACTGTGGTGCCCACTGTGATGTCAAAAAAGACAACTGGATTGTTTGGGTGTCGAAGCTGACTCTGGATTTGATTCCACGACGGCATCTCGTCTATTTTGTACTTTTTAATTCTTACCGGTTCGTTAACAGTACGAATATCGCCAGCTTCAACAGGATCTGTTCTGTTTGTATCCACCGCGAGATGGCGTTCAATGTTCAATCGCGGTAAGCGTAATGGATTCGAAGTGAGAAGAGTTAACGATCGATTGTGTACGTTTATAATTTCTAATCACTATTTGCTTTATTAGATTTGTCAATGCTGCACTATGATGACGCCAGGTCATATCTTTGGAAACTAAATAAATGAAAACATGTGTAAAACGGAAAAAAGAATGTTTTTATGAAGTAATGTTATTCTAATAATAATTTCTGAAATAGATGGTAGTCCCTCGACTAGAGTGTCTAAATCTGCTATCAAATTACGAGACGATGATGTGCCTACACCGCGCAAAATTTATTCTTCGCGAAGTTTGGGTAGCCACCACTCGAAAGCTTCGCTTATGGCCTTAGCTCATATCATAACAAAATCCTCTTTGAAACACGGTACCGTGATCCAGTCGCACGATGATTCACAAAGTGGCGAAATGGTACTTAATGTCGTAGAACCTGACTACTCGGATAGTCAGTACAAATTACCATTCGACGAAGTATCGAAATTAGCCGTGTTTTTTGAGGAATCAATTCGTGAAATCCTGATTAGCTCAACTGAAGAAATGGGAGAAATCTTAGTGAGAGAATTTTTGTCCAATTTTTTGGACGGGACTGAAGAAAACGAAGAACAGGTGAACAGACTGTGTAAACTGCTTTTGGCAATGCCTCAGTTGTGGGAAGAATCTGACTACTTTAAAGCCGCAAAAGCGACCAAATACCATCCGGACATGATGGCCAAAGTCAAATCAAAATGTGCAATAGGTGTGTTGGAAAATACTTTTAAAGAGTTAATGACGAAAAACTACGGACCAAAGGAAGTATCAGAAGCGAGGCGAGGTAAGGAAGGGTCTAATATTTTTATATACGCAATAGAATTAATTCTCGTTTACAGAATTAAGGAGATTGTATTACGAGAAAGCTTGTCAGGTCACCCGCGCAAAGCCTAATCCCATTTTAGTGGACGCCTTGAATGATCCAGCAGCCGAGTAAGATTTTATGTACAATTCTATTTGTATAAGTGAAAATAATCAATTTTAAATAGGATTGGTGTAATTTATGCACGTGGAAGAGGTGGGGAAGGTAAAGGGGTTCTATCTGACGTTGATATGTTGACTTTTTCGCTGTGCGTGAAATACGGATTACGCGCGACACGTCTCTATTTGAGCAACAACGAAATCACCGATTTTGGAATGTGGCATTTGTCTCACCTTTTGCGGGTGCACGCATTTACTGCGTGTGTAAATTAGCAAAAACATTAACACGAATTTTTCTTGAATTTAACAGATTTTTAAACTGCCCGATTTGGCAAAAATTGACGTATCCAATAACTGCTTAACCGACAAGGGAATTGCTATTTTTACAGATACTATCAAAGTAATCATCCGGACGTGATTTAATATTTTGTCTTTCTATTGGTTTTTCTTTTAAGGACCACCAGGCTTTAAAGACTATTATTCTATCAGGTAATAAAATGTCTGAATTTGGTGGATTGTGCTTAGTCGGTGCGTTAACACAAAATGAGCTGTTGACTAAATTAGACCTGACCAACACGGACATGGTGAGTCATTTCGTCGTTCCCAAACTGATATTTGATTAAACAAATGTTTGATGTCTGATGTTTGATTTCAGGAAATGACTAGTATTATTGCCTTACTCGTAATTCTTTGCCACCATCCAATGCTGCGAACGCTCAAATTAGGCCGACCGTTGGTGTTCAGCCAAGATGAACCGCTTATCCATTTGTCTCGCTTGTTTAAGGTATTTTGCTAACAAAATAAATGTGCTGTTTGAGACTACTTCAATTTGATTCTAGGCAAATCATATTATTCTCAAAGTATGCGTGCCCAAATTTTCAATCACTGACTTCGGCGTTGCGACAATCGTGCCGGGCTTATTATGCAACGCGACCTTAGTCCATTTGGATCTCAGCTGGTTGGGTCTATTGCACACTTTTACCAATCGGATGTTTCTAATAATATTAATTAGCAATAGGATCGTTTGGGATGGAGCAAAACTGTTGGCCGAATACATCAGGAATTCAGTGTCCCTCAAAGTTCTCAATCTGAACGCTAATCGATTAGAAAATGTTGGAGCAGTTTACATCGCGCAAGCACTGGCTCATCCCAAGACTACATTGCAGAAGTAAGTTATAGAGATTTTTGTGAAGAATCATATATAGTTTATTCAAATTGTCGATACAATTCATTTTAATTCCCGTAATTTCAATTTTTATATACCGGTAGATTGATCGTCACGAATAATAAAATTGGAAAACGCGGATTATGTGCGTTGGCTGCAGGAGTCCATCGAAATCTTGGGCTCAAGTACTTGTACGTGTGGGGAAACAAGATGGAGGGCCAAGCCTGTTTGGTATCGACATTTTGATAAATTATTCAAGTGCCTAGATTTTTTATTTATTTATAATTTAGGCGCTCGCTTCTCTGCTGACTAGTGACCGTTTGAAATGCGATTGCGTCGATTTTATTCCATACAGAACCGTTGATGGTATTGTGAGTTTAGCGCTTGCTCGTAATTGAGTGTAAAAGGTTTGTGGAATCAATAAATGTAATTAAATACTCTGTGACGAAGTGTCTTGCAATTTCTCGACTGATTCGTCTTTCAGTTGATCCGTTAGCATACTGTCATTGTTTGCTTCAGCGGTCTGTTGCGTTTGCCAACTTGGTAGCCCATTAATGAGATTGGGAGGAGGTGGGAAACTACGTCGGTTGAGCAGAAGTCCTTTGATCGAGTTTACCTCAGCTTTAAGTTCTTGGAAATATTCCATTTCTTTCAACCTGTGCGTGTTTTGATTACTCTGCGTTGAAAAATGAAATTAGTTTTGATTCTACTGAAAGTTTGATAATTATTTAGAACCTGCGCTATAGTGACAAGTTCCTTGAGTTTCTCTTGCGTTGAATTTAGTGTTTGTTGCACATTTTGCATCGTTTCAACTAATAACTTTAGTGTTTTATCCATTTCAGATTCTTCTTTAGTTTCAAATAAATACGGTTTGACGTAATTCTGCAATAACAGTGAAATAATTTAAGATTTCAGCCAATTTATGAATGTTTTACCAAATATAGCGTGTATATCCCATAGCTAGCGCCACACAAAACAAAGATTAGTAAACTCGTATCGCGAACCCGCATCCAAACGGGTAGCGGTGCTGGCGGTAGATACAAAGGTGGCTGTGGTGGAAGATTTGATCGGTATTGAAATTGATCTAAACTCCCTGACAGCTTAACCGCTTCTTCAATTTGTTTATCCGTCAATCCTTAAACGATCAAAAACGCACCAGTAATCACGGGACGGATCGGGATTGAATTTAAAAGGCAAGTGGTTTTTAGTCTTTTTACCTTTCATTTTCAAAAACTGTTTTTTCTGGTCAAGAGGTCTAGCAGTAACTTTGGGGTTTTGAAGAAATTGGATAGCTGTCGTTACCTAGCAGATAACAACGCATTAATTAAATGTCGTTTTGATTAAAAGCTCAACTAACTAATTTATCATCAGTTTGATGATGTGATTTTTCAGTCGGCGTGTTATTGGTTTTCTCGACTTCATCATTCTTTTCCTGAAAGAGCTTGTTATATTACGAGTGATTATACCTTTCTTATTTTCTAAATATTTAGTATATATTTTTACCTCGCTATCTGCCATTTTACAAATGTAATTTAATACGTTAACCTCTCGAAAGCGTTATTGTTTATGTATTTCGGTTGAAGCATGTTTACGTGAGGTGGCAGCACCGTGAAGTAAACCAACTTCAACACTGCAAGAAAGAGTGTTTACGACGCGTAATTTTTTGTCACTTTTCCATTTTACTTTGATGGTTTTTTTTTTTTTATTATTATTTTTTTTGTTAAATTTTATTTTATCTCGTTGCCTTCAAGTTTTTTAATTTTTTAATTCTTTTTTGCGAGTTGTGTATTTTATTTTTAAGCCAGAATGCAATACTTTAGCACGGTGCATTACGGAGCAGGAAATTTTCGAACTTCGAGAAAATGTCTGGTTTTCACTCTTTTTAATCACATTCGTATGTAATGTGAAATGAGAGCTGCGCTAATCTCAATTACTTTCTTCTAAGGTACAGTAATTGCATTAGTATAGTAATTGTTTGGTTCATTAGGTTCCGTATTACACCATTCAGCACCGGCTAACTCACTTTATTATTTGTTACTTTTATTTTATTATTTTTACGCTTTCTTCAACGAAAACAACGAAAACATTTGCAACATAGAAGCACAGTGAAATAGCAAGAAGTCTATGAGCCTGTGTGTAAGTTTAGCAGAGCCGTAACTAGGATTTTCGGTGCAATGCATCATTCCTACAAATTTAAACAATAAGTTATTAATTAAATTTAATTAATAAAAATGTTTGTGTGTTAATTACTCCAAGGTAGAAACTAGAAGAAAAACATGGTGGTTGACATGTAAATTAAAATATAGAGAAAATTTGTGCAGAAATTAGTCGGAGGAAAAATTAATTTAAATTATGTAGTTTAATATTGTGTATCTGCATAATTTAAACAAAAATCACACGAAATGTACACACGATGGCACTACGCAGTAAAAAGTGGTAATATTTCGAAAATAATCTGTAAGTGCTTTTGATTGGTCATGCAAATATTGAACCTACGGTTCTTTTCCTACTTTAAATTTTGTGTTTCATCGGCTCGGAGGAGAAAACACGTACCAATTTGAGGTGAGTTTGAATTTTTATTTAGCACTAGGCTTTTTTAAATGCAGGTAGGTCTAATCTTTTAGTGCTTTATTTTCGGTTCTTTGTTAAATCCAAGTTAAAATTTTTGTTTAACTTGAAACTTTCGTAACGTTTAATTTCAAAATTATTATTTCACCTCCAGTAATTAGCTATACAGGCAGTTTTCATTAAATAATAAGCATTTTTTTAACCTTAATTTATTATTTTAGTTGTCTTATTAGCGGTTTAATTTAAAGCGGTCTAACTTTAATTATATTTAAGTTTATATGTTTTTACTTAAAGAGTTGTTAATGTTGAATCTTCAGGTTCTACGTCAACGGACAGAAGACTACAGGAAAGTGTCATTATTTATTGTTAATATTGTTTTAAAACGTATGTTGTATAGCTTAAATTTTTTTGTAATTCGCATTATATTTTTTGGTGTGCATAATTCTTAAGATTTATTTTTTTGAATAAAACTATTTTTGGTAACTTCTCTCTAATCACTTGAACGGGGAATCTGAATACCCCCATCCACCATCACCTTTTAAGTCCAAACCTGAAAAAATTTGAATATTAGTTCACCTTTTTGACAAAATGACCTAGCTTTTAAGCGAAATCAACTTTATGCATTAAAAAAAAAAATAACAAAAAAAATATTCAAACGGGTTATAACGGACCATCATGAGATGCTGTTTTACTACCCGGAAAACCCAGAGTTTGCCAAGCTCTGGGTTCCATAAGTGTCACACGATGTTTTCCTGATGAAAAAGCTTAAGTTTTTATTTACCTAAAAAGAAATTAAAGCAAACGCAAGAACCTTGTAACAAAAAAGTTAAATGAGAAAAAAAATAAATGGCGCTTGATTTCATCCGTGTTGTCGCTGGATTCGATCCCGTTCAATAGGCAAATCAGACTTCTCACAATAGACTAAAAATAGTCCCAATTTTCAATATCCTGTTTCGTAAAACTTAAAATTAAAAACTGAATAAATAACTAAATAATAAATTGCGAACAACAAAATGCATAGATGTGACACGTTAAAATTGAAGTATTTGAATTAATGCAACGACATTTAAATAGAAAAGAAAATACTAACTTGTAAGAAAAGACGAAGAGTCTAAAAGGAAAAAAAAAAGGGTATATGTATGTATGTACATGTATATATGTACATATGTGTGTGTGTGTATAAACTGACCAGGCCACCCCAGGAATAAAACGCTCGAGCAACATTCCAGACGTATATGTAGCCGTGACTATCGACCGACGCCCCACCGAACGACTGCGGATCGGCAATCTGTCCCCGAGTGAGTACCGTGGACTTCACCAAATATGTAGAATCTCTTGGGTTTGAGGTCAGACAATGCGCCAGATGGCTAACCAAAGAGGTTACCACCAGCACATACGTCTTCCTCCGCTTCATTGCTGATGACGTAAGATCCCTCCTCGCCAGTGACCTGTGGCCCATACTGCGGAAAAAACCCACGCCTTATCCGGACTCCCTTTACAGACGTGTATGGCCCCGAGAGCATGCAATAAAACTGCCCTCTCCATTGTGTACATTAACGTTACAACATAAAACTGATGACGTCTACGGAATTACACAGCAACTCAATCCCGACTTCATACTGGTCACGGAAACATGGGCTCTTCCTGACATCCTCGACCCCACTCTTGAAGTCCTGTACTTTGGCCCCGTCTCACTACCATCAGCACCAAGTCGATTGAGCACGACAGCGCAAAACTATTCCTTTGCACTCTGTCCTCCCAACTCGAAACTCCAAATTGCAACACTCTACAGACCCAATGGCGTACCGTACAATCACATCTGTGATATAATTACTGATAATATCACTCCTAACACCCCAACAATCGTTGCCAGCTACTTCAATTGCGATTTCTTAAAACAAAATAATCCGTTTACCACCCACCTGGCCTGCCTAGACCTCACCCCAAGAGTCAATGCCCCCACCCGAGTAACTGACCACTCGTCAACACTTCTCAACCAAGTCTTCTCTACCCAAGACATTACCGCTGACACATGTACACTTACAGATGTAAATAGATTAGCCCACAAAATGATCCATATGACATTCAACTTCAAGATCCATAGTCTGCCAACCACCAGATGTGGCCCACCGAGGTGATCATTTAAAAATGTCAATTGGGCTGCTCTCCAACTTGCTGCCTCCCAGATCACTTGGGACCTAGTACATTCGAGTACTGACCCCGACTTGAAAGTGCACTACTTTCACGCTGCCATCGACCAACTACTGACAATGACGCTCCTCCACCCTCTCTACAACGGCAAAAACAAAAATCTTGGTGGACCCCTGAATTGTCAAAATTATTCAAAGTCAAGAGCCATCTTTACCTCAACCACACCACAAACAAGACTCATTCTGATAACTACAGAATTGCATGCCGCCACTTTAAGAACGCCGTCCGGCGCAACAAATGCCAGTCTGGCCTGGCCTCCAACAATTTCTGGTGGCTTGCCCGCTCCTCCAACCATACAAACATTCCCGACAACGCAAACCAGTTACAAATCGTACGCCGAGTACTGCGATAATCCGCCGAACCATACAACTGTAACAGATTCAGACAACACTAGCAATGTCAACTCTTACATCATACTTCTCCGATCGTACTATCAGTATCTCAGATGACCCCACCAAAACAAAGTATCCATCCACCCAGGACTGTCGTTGGCCCAATGAGCTACAGTTCCTGTAAGGCCCCAATACACTCTAAAAAATTCAAGTCCAAACTCAAATCCAACGTTGACGACAACGTCTTAACACACACCACTAAGCCACCGATACGAAACCTGATACGACCATCCCCGACCACAACATGACCATACTCACAGGATGGTACGCAGACCACTCGATGGGTCTAAACCCCAAAAAAACCATGACACTCACATTCTCAAGAAGTTCGAGGCTCCTCGCACCAAATCAGCAAGACTCTAGCATCGACATACTGGGCCTAACAAAGGACCCCCACCTCAACTTCCGCCTCCATATTGAAGGGATTTCATTGTACCTGCGATGCACAGCCTACCCGGTGAAGCACCTCCGAAAAGCCAAAGTCATACCTAAAATCGCCTATGCGTCCTCAGTGTGGAATTTGACAGCAAAACGATATAAAATCCAGCTGAAAACCGCCGACCACAGTCATCCAAACCACGTTCCGAATCCATTTCATGAACAGGATAACTCCTCCCCACCTCATTAAGCACAGAATCCCGATACTGGATAACCTCCTCCGAGCACATGACATCTCTGCACTCTGCGACGCCGTACGGAATCGTGACCACTCGGCCCACCATATCTCGGCCTTCTACCGCCCCAAGCTCGACACCAGGACCGCCAGACGCCACCGATTCGAGACCACAGAACACATTTCTAAGTACCTTTTCAGCACTTTTCCATACCGGTGCACCCTTCTTCGGAATGCACTCCCACCAGAGATTATAGCCACCATGTTCGACTGCACGAAAGCCAGATGCCGCTACCACTGCCGACACCTCCAAAAGCGGATCTACAACTACATTCTCGATAACCAGGAGACCTGCACCAACACTCTCTGTATACTTTCTGTATACGCCCTTGGAGTCCCATTCGAAATAAATAAATTAATTAATTAATTAAATAAATATGTATAAATAAGCTAAGCTGTAACTTGTCACGGGCATGTGTCTTGATTTAATTTATGCGCAAGAGCTTTCCTGCGCATGAATTATCACCTGCTTGGTGTTAGTCTAAGATTTTGAAAATTTGTTGTGTTTGTTGTCTTTACCCCCCTTCTTTGTAGGGATTTGCATTTTTGTGGTTTTGACCATGTGGTCATGTGGTTTTTAGTTATAAAAGCCCTAGTTGGGCAGAATAAAGACACTCCGAGGTTTGGAGTGAAACCATACCTTATGCTGAATCTCTACTCAAATCATGACTTTGGGGCTTGGAGTGAAACTCTAATGCTGAATCTCTACTCAAGCCATGTTGGAGTTCTGGAGTGAAACCATACTTAATGCTGAACCTCTACTCGAAGTCATTTCATCACCATTAAGATGTTCTTGGATACCATAACCCGCGTGTTTTAAACCATACCTGGATGGGAGACTTAGAATCCTGATAATATAAATGTAGTTAGTCCACACGAGGAATTGGAAATCTTAAC